>DWHO01003706.1:0-11740 GCA_018247575.1 Eurytides lysithous rurik | reverse complement strand
GCCCTCCGCGGGATTCGAACCCACGACCTCCGTTTTGTAAAGCGCGGGCCTATAGCACTAGGCCACGGAGGCAGTTATATATAAAAATAATAGAGTATCACTAAAAATATGAAGCAGATAATCGCAACACTAAGGGTATTAACGCTTTCAGGTCTTTCAGGTTACATGCGAAAAAGTCATTATATTTTAAAGTAGAAGTAGGAGAATTTATTCACTTTAATTTTTACATTACACTACAATAGGTACAGAGATCTTATGTTTTTAATAAAACAATGAAAGGTATAAACTTAAGTGCACTATTACATATTATTACTATTATCACAGGCTCAGAACGTGGGTTCTAATGATGATGGATCACGGGCGGGGTGTTATGTACGATAGCGTTGAATCTGCGAAGAAAATATGATGTTAAATATTTTAATTAACAGTCATCGGCTAAATATTTTTTTTCAAATTGTCTTAATCTCTCTACATTCTGCACAAAATCCTCAAATCTACATGTCATCAGATGGTGCATGCTTAGTAGGCACCTAAGTTTTATGTGAATGACGTATTGTGATTTGATTGATTTCGTAAAACTAGTGGATAGATAATGTCGTAAGAACTTACGAAATGTCGTCACCAAAGATTTATCGTCTATGATTACCATAGAATTGCAATGATACTATTAATGAATAATCATTTTATAATTCTTACCCGTTGTGGTGATCGGCGGTATAAGTGACTTTACGGAAGGAACCGTCGGGCTGCAGAAGCGAATATTCTCCTTTCACCACGTCGCCATCACGTTCCTCGTGTTGCGATTTGTGATCTCCCGTGTGAGGGTCTTCCACAGAGTACGAGTAACCGTATTTAGGATGGGCCTACAAAGACACGTATATTGCTTGAAACAAAATCCCACGCATAAAGTTATTCATCGATTGGGTGACCAGGACATAATTTCATCTGCGATTTGATTTGTCTTTGATCATTAAAGCAAGCATATCTTTCATTACATTTTGTCGCACGAATAGACCATGGATGGAAGTACCATTTCACTGCAGTAAAGGAAAAGTCTTTCTACTTTTGAGTTAAGTGCTTACCTTCACTTATTGTTCGTTGAACCTTAATGGTTTCCATAGTAAAAAAAAAAGAAAATACAAATCGGTGAAACGGTAAAGGTCCTGGAACAGTCTGGAAAAGTTAGGACAGCTTAGTAATTGGTGAGTTTGCTCTTTGGTCTGTAAAGTGAATAAAATTGCATCCGGCAACACGGTTAAGGCTTCAAAAGTTCTAATGCGGACACTAACGTATTCATCGACGTCAATTAATTGCTCTTACGTATTCGTCAACGTAGTGATCTTCTGGACCGTGGCTGGCGGGAGCAGCGTAGACCGCTGGCGCGGCGTGGATATAGTGAGGAGCGGGGACCGCTGGAGCACTGTGGACGTAGTGGGCGGGTACCTCGTGCTGGATGCTTTGCTCATGATGGACGACATTATGTGAGGCCGCCGGCGCGTGGTGCAACAGACCCGCCCGGCAGGCCGTCATTACCGCGCAGGCTATTATGATCTGTGCAAAAAAAGAGGTTTTATATAAAATTTCGCAAACGATACGGCGAAAATTGACTATCGATGTTTCGGATTAAAGTAGAAAGTTAATATATTCTTAACCGTTTATAAAATGTTTAACGAGTGTAGTTAATTCTATCAATCCTAATGAAAATGGCTTACTTTGGAGAACATTTCGCTATGTAATCAAATGCTTTAACGACTGCCGTCTCTAAGATAGTGCACTGTTTTTATATGACAAACAAAATATAAACCGCACGTAGTGGGGGTCTATTCCCGACGATATCCGATCGGATCAGAGTAACAGCCGCATTGGCAATCTGCTCACTTTAGTGTCGCAACCAACGGCATGACCACAGTATGTAAAGAAAATGTTCATTAAGTGAGAGGCTCAAATTGTTACATTTTTTCTTGTTGTCGTTCAATCCGAGGTTGTTAAATTAAAACAAAGATATGAAGATGATATTACATAATTGTAGTGTTTGTTAGTTGAGACGCAAACATTTAAATTTCTTGAAAACTTGTTAGAATTACACAGACGATATGATTCTGAAAAAATAGATTATCTCTCACTTTGTATTTAAAATAAATTTTATATATTTTTTTAACAATTATAATAAATTTAATCACTAAATAAAGTATTTCATGAACTTTTTTCTTGTATGTAATAAATAACAGTAGAAACAATTGTTATAAATATACCTTTGCTAACTTTATTTTATTTCGTTTATTTTTAATACGAATATTTAACGCAGTTACTATGTGTATTGGCTTTGGCGCCACGGGTTATGGATTCAATTCTCACCCGGGGCAAATGTTTATATGAATTACAGATAATTTTCCAGAACTGGGCGTTTGTCGCTGCGAAATGTATGTACATAAAACACCCTTGTAATGAATGTTATTTCTATCTTAAAATAGATAGATGGCTATTTTTTTTAAAAAAAGAAAAGAAAGTACTAAATCTACAAACTGTTTCTCAAGCATTGTTCTACTGTTCGTAGCGCTCTTTGTATTTATAAAGATGCAAGGCTAAGTGATTGAAAAGCAATTGTTATTTTGTTTTTTTTTTTTAATATATTAGTATAGCAGGCACGTACAGCAAATATAACATTTTGAATTTCATACATCAAAATATTTAAGAGATATTTGCGTACAAATCGTGTGAACTTGTTTAATAACATCCCACACGTTTGCGGTGTGCAAATAGCTAGCGAAGTTATGTCAGCAAATGAAATTGTGCATTCAGCAGTGTAAAAGCCCGCCTGTGATCTCGTTATAAAATCCCTTACGTAAAGCTAATAAACGCCTTGAATATAGTATAGGATATTTACAGCAACTTCACTTTGCTATTTAACATGCCCTAGCGGTATTGTGTTGAATGATGCATATCGTGCGGATGAGAATTGTTTTGAAGGACATGCACTTTATAATTAATGCTAGATATAGAGGGTAGAGAAACATTTTGCTATAAAGCTTGCTTCATTATTTCTTGTATTGACGGGAACGACAGTGATTAGTATATATAAGCAAGTTATTCTCACGCCTTTTTATTAACTGTTTTTAGTTTTCAACGCCTTGCTTGTGTGACAATTAACAAAAGTTATTGTAATCATTTTATGTATTTACTTTTAGCTCATCTGTTAGTTGCTTCATTAATGTTTTCTTTTTTGCCTTTGTTATTTGTTGCAAAGAAATTTATCACGTTAAATTATACGTTATGATGTTGGGTTAAGTAAGGAAGCGTCAAAACTGTGTAAAATATGCGAAAGTTTTTTTTAAAATAATCTAAAGGAAATGTTGACGTTATCCTTTGTTTTTAAATTTCTCCATAGGTTATTATACATTATCATTTATAATATGTATTGCATGTCGACTTTTACATAATTAGAAGACAATTGTTGATAAACTTCCACAGATAACCGAGGTGAAAATTATCTACTGGTGTTTACGGATTTAGTTTAAGGTATAACTATTATGCCATGAGAATTCATTTCGAGATTCATGCCCATTAAACTTCTAAACGATTAAAGAAACATTCTGTTTCTACAGTATAGCAAGTTTAATGATTATTTTCTGCAGACAACAAATTATTATCTTACGCTAACAACTTTCTTACGTTACATAAAGCGGTCGTGAATTTAGTTAGTTTAATTTAAAGGCATCGAAACCTTATACAATTAAACTTAAAACAAAAAAATCATCAATTTCAAGCTTGAGACCAAATATCTGACCTCGTTATTGTGCTTTGTTTATAATTACCTTTATTTTTACGTACTTGTGATATACGTTTATGACCCGTATTTGTATGTTTGTTACGACGATTCTATGATACTTTATTTAAGTAAAAAGCGGAGCATTTTTGATAAATTTAACGTCGTCACAACAGTTTTAGTCGCGTGAGAATCATTGGATACATTAAGTTGACTAGCTAAACAAATTGACAAATTCAGGCGCCATATTGTGATGTTCTAAAAATTTTACTTAAATTTGATACAATACCTTCGTCTTAAATCGAGTTTAATTTAGAGATATTTCTACGGAATTATTGGTGAGTGCCTAAAAGTTAAACAATTTATGAAAACGGTTTCGGTTTTTATTTCATAAAACGCACGCAAGGTATTGATTGATAGGGTGCGTTATTACGGGTAGCGTATGAATTATAACTTACTTTCTTAGAACACAAAAATAATACATATTTGTATTTTTTAATGATATAACAATTGATTTTTAACACACCACGATTCATCCAATTTGTAAAATTCATTATATTTGTAAGATCGGATAACACAATAGGAACTTTTATATTTATTACGTTAGTCATCATGTAGTTATTTTGACATAAATTTTTATCAAATTTATTATGATTTATACTACATTATGATTAATACTTAAAAAAAAATATTTTTCTATTTGATTAAAAATATCGAGCAAAAATCTAGAAGTTATGTCAAATTTTTAATGGTACCCGCTAAAAGATCTGATATATTTTCAGAATTCAGATCGAAATAGATAAAGAAAAATATACATTCATCTCCTGATAGAGGATTGAAAATTTATTTTCATAACAATAACAGTCTCATTTTATAAGTTATTACAAATATATGTATGGCGAAAGTTTTCTTATTATAAAAGAGCCATCTGGCGTGCTATTGATGTATCTATCATTGCGTTTATACCTGCAGTTGTTTTCGACTTGTATACAAAGTGATATAGAGGTCATTGTTGTTTATAAAACATTAGTGTACTGTGATATCAACGCCACATTTTACAATATAACTTAATTATTTTTTTTTCATTAAAACAAGTATTATTATGATATTGAGGAAAACTTTGTACAAATCGCCTTACTAAACAAATTCGAAAGAAGAGATAATTCATATTAAAATCCAACATAATAAACTCTCGAGTGGTAAGAAGAGCCTACTTTCGAGTCGGGAGAATGATTTGATGATGTTTGTTGCAAATGTTTGTGTTTGACTGTTGTTGCATTCTTTTCATATCCTACGTCTGTTTTATCATTATTGATGGATATTTGTAATAGATCATTGTTTACACGTTCTGTTGTAACGTAATCAGTAGTAGTCGTTTCAGTAGCCATTATTCCTGCCAAAGGACCTTCTTTTGTTTCTATTTTCATGATGGGTACGCTGTCGTCAGTGGTTATCATTGTTGAGTGCTCTTCGTATTGTGGCGCTATAGTCATGTTTTCTACTTCATGGGAAATTTCAGAACTATTTTTGTCCAAGAAAGACTCCTCTGTAGTTTCTTTAACCGGTTTGCTTTTTAAATTATCATTGGAGTATATGTTTCGATGTGCTGTATAATTTTTATTAGGGAAGAAATTATTAATTTTAACCCCATGGCCAATGGGCAGGAAAGGTCTTATATTACCGAAGGTCGAAATAGCCTTGTCTCCGTGTTTTTGGACACTTGAACTCACAATGGCACTGAATCTGTAAAAGATTTGAATAATGACGCTTTAATACTTAACTTAAATTGCATTTCTTTTACGAAAGCTATCTCATAGCAATATCGAAGACTCAATATTAAATCTGTTTAGTAATTTTAATCGTTGAAATATTCTTATCTAGTTAAAGTATTCTTACTTTATTATTTGGTCTGTCTATAATAGATAAAAGACTTAAGCCTATAAGTCTTTTATCTTTAACAGACAGAATAATTTCATTTTTTTATAAAATGTGTTAACTGACTAAATTCTACTTAGTTTTAAGTCCCTGCTCGCAGTACAAAGTGCAATCAAAATGGAATTACTGAGGAAACCTTAACCTTCTGAGGAAGACTTGCGATATACCGTTTACAAGAAATATACACATAATTACTTGTCAAATCTCGCTAAAATTTATATGGGACTACACGACAAGCACCAAATATAATAAGAATCATCAAAGTCGGCACACCCAGTAAAAAGATATGAGGTAACATACATAAAAAAAACAGTCGAATTGAAATCAGTTAAAAAACTATCTGTTCCTTGCAGAAATTCTAGATTCCAAACATGGCTTACGTTTAAAATGTAAGTAATATTTCTGTGGGAGGAACCCGAAATGATATTTTTATATGCCTTTATTATAATTTAATATTTAAAACATCTTGAAATGAGTAATTATATAGAAATTATCTTAATATTACTCCTGTTTATTTTCTCGACTACCATTTTACATAATTATGTACTTACCCATTATAATGATCAGCATTGTATTGAACATTTCTTAATGAGCCATCAGGTTCTATTAGACTGTATTCACCGCGGACCCTATCTCCGTCCCTGATTTCATGGTGGTGTTTATGATCTCCTGTTACTTTGTCAGATACTGCGTACTCAAATTCATATTTTGGGTAAACCTAGCAAACAAGAATTAATTATTAGAATTACACTTTCATGCATATAATTTCGATGTCAATTACGGTTTATTAATTTGTTAACAGCGTATTGAACCATTTGACCATGACCATTTGAATGCTGTGGTCCTATCCCAGTAATCCAGGCGGACTCAGAATTTTTTACAATTAAAATCCGTACATGCACATATTTTCTTATAGTTCTCTGGTCTATATTAGATTTATTACTTACGTGTGTGTCTGTATTAAGATATATTTTAGGAGTATGCGGGTGATATAAATTAAAATATTGCCATGCTGTTGACATATCTGACGGGTGGTTAGATTTTGAACTACCTTCACTTGGATCTATGAACACAGCCGAACTGACACTAATAATAACTGCAAGGGTTATCATCTGAAATAAAGCAGTGAAGTGAGTTGATAGAATTGGAAACAATTCTTTGCACATTAATGAATGTTTATTCTAAAATAACGAAAAGCGATATTTACAAATTGTAATAAATTATAACTTGTTTATTTACCATGACATTCATATTTTAATCGTTTTAGTATGAACTTCTTGTGGCACGATGAACGGGCAAACTGTAAAGGAAGTATCTGGTTTGGAACCATTTTATACTTTCCTAGAGGGTCTTACGTCAATATCATTAATACACAATATTAACTAACTGTTATAAAACGTTGATAAGAATAGAATGGAATGACCAGGGAATTAATTTTTAACGATTTTAAAATAAATAAGTACCATGAATTAAAATTTAATTCAGTGAATTATATAAAACTACGGTATTGTGCAGAAGAATTGTACACGTTACAAACATTTTCTGATTAAGATTTAAATAGTTTTTTCTTTATGCTTCACTCGTTAATATTTATAGAAAACAGTTTTTATTTTTAATTTAAATTTTGTGATTTGAATTTTAACATGTGTACAATTTCTTAAGGTTGGTTTTTTGCATTTGGCTGACAAACAAGCAAGCGGCTCACCTGATGGTAAGTGATCACCACAGTCCATGGACATTTGCAGCATTACGCAAGTCGCAAATGCGTTGCCAGCCTTTAAGGGGGGAGTGAAAGTGGGGGTGCAGAAGGAGAGAGGGAGCGGAAGGGAGGAAGGAATAAAGAAGGTGATAGGGAAGTGAGTGAGAGAGGGAGGAAGGGGAGGGGAGGAAGCGGGCCACTGGCTACCTCACTCACTGGGCAAAACACTTCCACTTTACGCCGATTTTCTGTGAGGTCGTGGTACTTATCCGGTTCGAGCCGGCCCACTCAGCAGCGGGAGCAGCTGCGTGTCTCTACCACCGTTATTAATAAAATAATTTGATTGTGTATTTGAATTTAATGTCGTTGTAAATATAAGGAATAAAAAAAATAAAGACGGTTATTTGCATACGTGCACCTTTTAATGTAAGTCCAAAAATTGTGTAACCATCATCGCAATGACATCATTTTAAAAAGGAAAATGTTGACATAGTTAATGTGTTTGACATTATTGTCATTAAAAGTTTTGAGTTATATATAAAATCAATAGATCATATATTTCGTTTTGGCTTATCCACGTTATTTTAATGTTACTTCTCATAGTACGCAAGTTATCGTATCATAGTTATCTACGAAAATCTGAAGACGGTGTTAGAAAAGGTTTTCTGTCTATACCTTTAAAGAAGGAGTGACTTGGCAAGAATGATAGGCAACTAACAAATGGAAAATAAACTCATGATCTAACGAACCGGGTAAGATCAAAGTTATTTCGGTTTTATTGACACATGGTCACTTATTTTCAAGATTTTAGGTAACAAACATACATTCGCCTTTTTTTATTTTACAATATTATAGTATAAAAAACAAAAAAAAAATTATTACATTAATTTCAATTAGTAATAAATATCGGAATAGTAACTTTAAAAACACATTTTTGGACGATAATAATACAGATTTTTAATATATATTCATAAGTATAGGGTAAAATGATACGTTGATATAATAACATTAATTTACATTGATCTAACAAATAACTTGATTATACAAGTTCTTTTCTACATAACAATAAGTACTTTCAAAAACCACTGCTTACATTTTAACAAAGTTCCGCATCATTATATTCCCGGAACATTAGCACGCATTGAAGAAAAAAGTTAATACTCGTCAAACTAACGTATGTTCTCATGACATTTTAATTACATACCATGCCTTTAAATTTTTGTTGCTAAATACTGTTGAACAATTATTAAAATAATATGTTATAATACATTCAATTTTTCATTCCTTTTCAAATTTGTAAAATATGATAAAATTCTTTTAAAAATATCTATTAATCAATTTAATAAAATACTTTTTTATTTAATTTTATAATAACATTAACATTTTGGCCCAAAGTTCCTCCAGCGTTTAGATCTAAAAACATAATTCGCAAAAGAGAGTGGATTCGTTTTTGGGATTATCTTATTTGAAATCGATTACATTCAATAGATGTCGGTTCTATTGTTACGGCCGTAAAGAGAAATATTTTAGTGTTTTTCAATGCTTTGTTTCGTGGTGTGGGAATAAATTGATGAAACACAGAATAAGCAATTTGTGTAGTCTAAAGATTATTTGACATGCACGATCTGAAACTATTATTTTATGATAAGGAGAAAAACGTTTAGCTCAAGACCGTAAGGAATCTTTGAAAGAATCCAGATGATTATCTGAGGTGAAACTATTATTCCATGAATTAAACAGTTGTAATTTTATTGAGAGATTTCTATTGAAAACAAATATTTATCTGTGTATGTATCTTGAATACTAAATATTGATTTTTACACTTAAAAACGTATAAAGAATGTGTATATACTGTGTGTATAATATGTTTTCTCATAAAATGTGGCCAGATTGTCAACTTACTGACGGCAACTTGAATATATACGTATAATTAGGATCAAAAACTATAACATATCTAAAAGAACAAACAGCAACAATCTTTAGAATATTTCTTTATATTTCAATAAATAAGTCATATATTAATATTTAGTGCTTGTAATATAGGGCAGGTGCTGGGGCGGCGTAGACGGGAGTTTTGATAACTGCAGCAGCGGCCTTGGGCGCGCTGTTGTGCACCACCGCGTTGAAACCGTTGTGGTCGTCAGCGGTGTACTCCACGGTCCTGATGGAGCCGTCGGCTTCGTGGAAAGAGTATGATCCCTGGACTAAATCGCCGTCACGAGACTCTTGCTGCGACTTATTGTCTCCGGTGTGACCGTCAGCGACTGAGTACGTGTACTCGTATTTGGGGTACGCCTGTAAAGATTTAAAACAGATTGATGAAACGGATTTTAAATAAGAATATTTTGTCACTATTTTAGGCATTTCACGATTTTTTTTTGAGATGTACTAACTTATGATCTGCAATAAATTAATTTTATACATAGCCTTTCAACGGTTTGGGGGCAAACAGGTACAAAGTAAAGACATATTTGTTTGTTAACAATGAGATTCTGTGTCCTATACAAAAGACTTTATACTTTAATGGTGCGGATAATCTTTAGTATTTTTGTCGGCGGTTCGATGAGTTCATAAATATAGATGCGCCTAAAGTTTTATAATTATAATGTTTATAATAACAAAAGATATAATAAATACATTTTTAATCTTTTGAATGACGATGTCAACGGTTTTTGTTATGTGGATAGGTCCACTAAAAAGTAAATTGTAATAGTTAGTAGATTTTCAATGTTAATTGCAAATATAATTTGAACTCAGTCATTGTTGGTTGCAAAACTATCAAAGTTGTTTCTGGAAAATTTAGTACGACAGGGCTGTCGTACTTTTGAATTAAATGTATAAGGTTACTTACAATCTCTTCATCGCGGTGAGCGAGGACCTTGGCGACTGGAGCGGCGTAATTGATAGGGGCAGGTTGATAAACTGCGGTAGCTGGGGCGGCATGGTAGGCAAGAGGGGCAGGTGCGGAGTGGTAGGCGACAGGGGTGGCCACGGTCAGTTTTGCAACTGGTGCAGCTACCAACTTTGACACGCTGTGTGGTTGGTCATGACGCACGATGCTTTGAGAGGAGACAGCCTCAGCGGGCGAGTAGTGCACGGCTGCCGGCAGAAGTCCAGCTTGGGACATCGTCACAACGGCACACAGCGTAAGTACCTGTTGAAATGTATTACTAAGCTGTGAATAAACCTACTAGCTAATAATTTGCAAGTATAAATAAGTCATGCGTAAGCTGCATTTCTAATTTACTGATCATTATTTTAGTATTATATTTGATGAGATTAAACAAGAAATTTAAAAAAAATTGGGATCAGAGGATAACCCCCATAGAAAAAAATTTTTGTTGTTTAACGGTAGAAGTTTAATAAATTACAGTCATTATTTTGCCTTTTAACGGAGTCATACTATAAATATAACTTACTTTGGAGAACATGTTTCTCTTTAGTTTCTAAATAGAATGATACTGAATATAATAAGTTCGCCGAATATATACCTGACATTTGACCGTCTCCAAAGATTAGGAGCTTGTTTAAAACTAGATCTACGGCCTCGCCTGAGGGGAAGTTTGTCAACTACAAGCCAATCATACTCAATCACTTTCCAAAAGCAAATTGTTACTGTGTATCAATATTTTACTTCGAATAGATTTTCTTTTTGCTTAGATGTAGAGGAGTGATTATTATATCCCTTATGCTACATGAACCTGCAGATATTATTTAAAGCTGAACTTAAACCTGTGTAGCTGTTCTCAGGTTTTGGGCAACAGATACACATATCATATTTGGGGAACTACATCTTTATAATCATACACAAAGAATATAGAGGATTTATAAGTGGTAGGACACTTTTACCAAGTCCGCCTGGGTCACTGCATTACCAGTTTTTCTAGCGTCAATCAGTCACATGTAAGCAATACTACGTGGTTTAAAGGGAAATCTTTTTAGCGTAATTGGCATTCAGGTAGACTATCTTAAGTGCAGTGCAGCACTTAGTAGTTTTAAAGTGGTTTAATATATATGTATATGTACCTTTACATCTGTTACAGATGATTCAAATAGCATCCCGGTATTTACGCTCGCGGCTAAATAGGCCGATTCGGGACTGGATCACCCGGCCGCACCCGCGACAAGTGTATGCACTCCCAGAGGGTAGGGGTTTTCTGGCCCACTCGTGACGTCATATGCGTTTTTCTCTCAGCAAGTCAAACCAGGCGTTATCGTGTTTTACTTGGCCGTCATGAACTGGGTGACGCCCTTGCAACGATCTTAAGCCAGTTCTTCCCATTTGTTGCTAGGGATGTTGAAAGCAACCATGTCACGCTTGGCGCAGTCTTTAAAGCGCAACA
>DWHO01003705.1:0-11740 GCA_018247575.1 Eurytides lysithous rurik | reverse complement strand
AAAGATGACTGGCCTCTCCTCCTCTCCAACAACACTCACTTATATTGGTCGTAACAACGACCGGTATGGCGTATTGTGGCAATCGCATCGATGGTCACAATCACAATAACAATGTCGAATCCTAGGTGTGTCGAATCCTAGGTGTGTTGATATTTGAATGTTTGTCTTATTTTTTTTAACGTTAGCACTCTGACGTAACCTTACATTACATATGTTATCAGAGAGGTCAATAACAAAACACTTCGATTTCACTGCATTAATTAACATTTACTAATAATACTAATTAATGTCGTTATTAATTTAAAATATCTGTTCACACTATCAAAACCTATCTTGCAGCACTTAAGTCATGTGTTGTAAAAAGTGTAACATCATTGAAAACGAAGAAAAAAATTTTCCATCGAAAATTCCAGAAGGTTCAAGCAATTTAAAAAAATATATATGTTTAAAAGTAACAGAACAAAGTCGTTCATGTACGTAATTAGAGATATGTGACTATTATACAGATGCGTACTAAATCGTTTTAGTTGTTGCCAAACTCTACATAACTATATTATATTATGTATTAATATTACTCCGTTTAAACTAGTAACTAAAAACGGCAAACTGCATTGCAGCGTTGTTTCTGAACTGAGTTTTATAGGAAAACGATTTTCCTGCGCGGGGAAACAACTAATAAATCCTTGGTTAAGCTTCTGTTTACTGAGGCGCCCCTATTTCACGTCGTGTTCCGGCCACTGAAGGCTTAATTTCAATTATACAACTCTAATTCAATTATCTCGGATTCAATCTCTATTCCATCTACACGTACTATATATATAGCAGCCTCAAGTAAATTTAAATAACATTAGCTAACACATCTAAGTGACAAACGCGTCACAGAACGAAGCAGTATTGGCTGAAACAATTTTTGACATCGCTAGATTCATCTACAAAATTTTAGTAATATAATTTTTTTTTTTAATTGAGCTGTTCATTTATATGTTGCTAATTTATTCGTTGGACATCGACAAAATAAACCAAACAAACGAATTGGTTAATTTGACTTATTGTACGTTACTGACTGACTGTTACTTTTTTCTTATGAATTTTTTAACACATTTTATACAGTTTTTATTTTTATAACAATAAGCCGGTCATTACGATTACAATACGGGTAAATTACAAAAACTATCATCACATTCTTTGTTTATGTACATGCGAAAAATAAGGTTTCACAGACACATCTAACTTTATCGGTCATAAGTTTTTATATGTAAAAATAATTCAAATAGAAAATGTAATAATTAATCTGTGTATTTGTAACGAAAAGTTTGAAAATTTTATGTTACAAATAAACAGATCTCGTTTTGAATTCGACTATTTTATTGTTTTATATGGAAAAAAATGTTAATAAAGTAAAAAGACAATGGTACATAGAAATCCACAGACATAAATAGAATGATATCTGGCCTCGATGCTCATTGTTCGTGACAGAGACCCAATCGAAGCTTTATCGTATTACATAAAATGTTATAACATTGTTATAGTATGATTGTTCTCGCCGTAATATAAATCATATAACAATTTAAAACCGCGCCTATGTCCATATCTATAGCAGGGTATAAGAGATATCAGACCAAAAAATATCTTTTAATTAGAACCTTTTTTTTTTCAAATATTTGGAATAAAAATATATGTACGTCCGAAACATTGTGAATAAATTCCTATAGCTGCGCTCGCTCGGATGTATTAGATGTTGAACTTTTATGGATGTTGATTTCTGATATGGTGTTTTGTTTGCAAAAAATATAATATGTTATATCATCTCCCTCGATGTCAGGTATAAATGTAAGTCTTTATCATAAGGCTGTTTTTGATGTATATAAACGTTAACTCTTAGATACGTACAACGTCTAATTTATCGTAAATTTAACAATAGTAAATACCGGGTAAATACATTAGGTAGAATAAATACCTCATATTAATTAAGAGCGATGGAAAAAGTACATACGAACATGTAGGAAAAGTATAAACGTATTTACTGAGAACTTAAACGTTTCTATACTGTTTAATTTGTTCAACAAACTTTAAGAAATAGTTAAAAAGAAACAAGAAAATAGTTAAGAAGATCACCTTTATCTCTATATTTAATTAGACTCAGTATATAGTAGATATATATGGTGCTACCATACATCTAACTAGACTGCCGACAGTTTCCACACACAAGATGCAAGCTCAGATGCACTAATTGATCTGTCAGACGCAACTGCATTATTCAACGCAGCTGGGCGGAATATTCAATAGAATTTTGAGCTATTGTTGTCAAATGCAAAGACAACGATTTGAATTCTATTTATAAAAAGTGTGACGGAACTAGAAAAGACATTATATGTTACTCACGACTACACCAACGGGCCAGTTGGATAACAGCTATCCAACTGTCCGATTGGTGCAGTGGTTCGTTACTGCCTGCAAAGCTGATGGTCGTGGGTACGATTCCCCAAAACTCCCTCAAACTCTTTATATTCTTTTTTTAGCCTCTTTTCTTTTTTTTTCATCGTGGACTCAGCAAAATATTTGAATATTTAAAAGGTTTTTGTTTCAGAATGTTTGTCTGAACACAGTAATGCTTACACATTATTACCTTGTCGCAAAATGACTGGCAATACTGCTACGCTAAGATGTACCACTTACAGGTCCTACATATGAGTACATAGATCTACCTAAGTAATCTGAATCTTGCTTAAATATCGTCACATTATACATTCATAACCGTTTTTACTCAATAAAAAGAGAACGAGACTAAAAATTGTACTTTCTCGTATAAATGTCCACATTATAACCTCTCATTCCTGCATGACGAAAAAAAAATCGATATATCACTGTAACGACGTACACAAATTCAATTATTACTTGTAACGTTTTGTCAGAATCGTTGTAATTAAGTCGCGTGCCGGAATAATGAATGAGGCATTAACGATACATTACATCAATGTATAATATGAATTTACAAAAGTTATTTATTATACTTTGTGTTCATTTAACTACTACGTTACGTAACCTTCGTTTATTATTGATAGTAGAGTTAACGTTTGACGATGGTAAAGCCACGAAGCTGCGCCTGCTGCTGCATAGGCCGATTAGAACAGGATAAGTACCACGACATCACAGAAAATCGGCATAAATTGGAACTTTTTTGCTTCCGCGTTTCGTCCGGTGAATGAGGTAGCCTGTGGCCCATCCCCTCCCGCCCCTTCTTCCCTCCCTTTCCCTTTCCATCCCTCTCACTCTCTACTTCACTTCTCCACTTCTTCCTCCTCCCACTCTTATAATTTCCCCCTTAAAGGCTAGGAATGTATTTGCACTTTCCGAAATATTGCAAAAGGTCAATGGGCGGCGGTGATCACTTACCATCAGGTGAGCCGCTAAACTAAACATAATTTACTTTTAATCTTAAAGAGGCAACTTTGGAATTACATATACATATATGTTCAGTTTTATTGTCGTTTTTATACTGTTCCCTAGCTTGAGCTAACAAGCATACAGATATCAATTAAATCTCTACAATTTTTTTATAGTACGCATTGATAGAGCCGCTCAGTGTCCGCACGCTCGCTTTTAATTCGATATCCTTAAACAATCTGAGTTCAAATGCCCGGTGCCGGTATCAATGTATTTGTTAATTTGTTATTAACAATTTTAAGTGCTCATTTATCACGTACTCAACGATGAAGGAAAACATCGTGAGGAAACCTGCATATATATAATAAAAATTAGCTTAAATACGTGAAATCCGCCAATCCGCACTGGAACCGCGTGGCGGTCTGTGCCCTTATACATGTTGATTAGTATATTAATGTGATATATAAATATACTAATCAACTTAGTTCTTATCCTATAAGTGAAACTAAAACCTGCTATAAATTAAAAATGTACTAAGACAGTTCTCAAAGTTACAACGCACATATGTTGTCTATACAATATTCAACTAACCAATGTGAAATTTGAGCAGTTCCGACTTAAAGTTTCTGGCATTATGTACTACAACTAAATATCACATTTATGGAATTTCAAATATAAAGTGGGTTGTCTAAGCTGCTTAATTTCATAAATTTGAATTGGTCTTCGTGTGCGACTTTTATAATTTTCAATAAAAGTCAGCACTGAGTACATAATCTTACTCTAAAAAGGAGAATGGATGGGCAGATATTAAAAATAAATCGTATTATAGTTTGAACAAACCGACGACATAATTTCACAAGAACAGGTCATAAAAACTTAGTGCCACATAAGACCAGCTGGATCCTGCGCTTCATTTTTTGCCCAGTTTTTTTATGACAAGGAATCAAACGAGGAAGCGACTCGCCTGATGGTAAGCGATCATCGCTACCAATGGACAATCGCAACATGAGAGGCAAATGCTTTTAAAATGGGAATTTTTGGAAGGGGAAGGAAGAGGAGGTAGAGTGGGCCACCGGCTACCTCTTTCATTGGGTAAAATGCGAAAGCAGATACACTTCCACTTCACACTGGTTTTCTGAGGTTTTGTTACTTATCGGGTTCGAGCCGGTCCATTCATCAGGAGTTGTTAAATACTTATGTCAAGTAATTAAAATGACAACATTACCCTTCAAACCGGAATACGCTATTGGTTACACATTGCTGATTGACAGTAGAATAACTGGAAATGCTGCCACCGGTGGGCTCTGCAAAGGACCAGTTAAAAACGTACTATGTATTTCGCAACGCTAAAAGTACGCAGAATGAAGTCTAGATCACGCCAGATGCATCACGGCATTTAAACGCATCGTAAAATAACAAATGAACGTCGTCGCGCTCCTCATAAACTGGCATGTGAGTGATTATGAGACACGTCACCACAAATTGTCCTTAATCAACGCTTTGAGACAGACTCCGCGATCATTTACCTTTGACATTCCCCATCATTGTGCTCTCTTTTAAAGTGAACATCAAGCACTAAACATGATTTCTTTCTTCCTTTGTTTGTACTATTTTTGTCATATTACACCACCTTTAGCCTGTTGTATAATTAATTTAATTTATAAAAATTCTCGACGTATCGAATATTTTTCAACATTTATGCTATACAAGAAATCGTTAAGTCCCGCTGAACTTTAGTAAATCAATCTGTTCATCAAATCTATGCTCCGTTGTCTATATATGTGCGTCTGTATATCTGCTAGTAAAATAGCAATAATGTTTAAATATCTAAGCAAATAGTTGTAATAAATGTCATTCAAGGTGAAGAACGAAAAAAAAATGTTATTGGCATCGATTCAATAGCTAATTCATTTCAATAGGTAAAACATTACATTCTAAAATAACTTCAAAAAAGAGTTTTTACTAACGCAAATTTGTATGTTTTTTCAAATCCTAATCCTAGACATCTTGTAAAAGAAGCTTGCATAGACATAGACGACATCATTTCTAAGTTATTTTATTTCTTTTAAGCAATCAGAATTCTCTGAGTGTTTGGTAACTAAACCACTCAAGGGAGACGTGGAAACTTTCCCGCCATTATTTCTTTGTCAACGCTTCAATAATAATTTTGTTTTTTTTTTCAATATACCCCTATATTTGCGTTTGTTATAACTAATCCTGTGATTTATTACACAAATATTTTAACTATGTTGATTTGGTCAGAGATATCCTCCGTATGGTCTTATGGGTGGATTATATATGTGCATAAAAATCTGGTTATAAATACCGATAAAAAATTATTAAATTAATATTTAATTTAAATTTAAATTAAAAAGATTTAATGGGAGAAAATGCCTTTTGTTATTTAGCGCCCTTATTATATGTCTTTTTAAAAAATTTCATTTAGGAATAAAACAATTGATGATAATAATAATTTATCAAGACATTTCTAGCTTCACATACTTGCTTTAAAAAATCGAGCGTGATATATTCTACAGTAAACGTTAATAAGGAAATAATAAACAACTCAGTCCTTGACTGGTTATAGCTGACCTTTATTACTTGGAAAAAACTTATTCGCAGACAGGAACATTGAGCGGAAGCGCCGACATTTTTTTTCTAATAACTCATTCTTATAAAGGTATCTGCACGCGAGTAGAATCAATCAATACTAAACTGCTCAAATCAACAGCCTGTTGATGAATAATTACTTATAGTAAATATTTATATGCAAAAATTCTGAATAAGACAACTCAATTCAGGCGATGACAATCGGAATATTGTAAAATTGCATTATGTAAAATCGTCATTTCACGGAATAGTGTGTAGAATACCTGACAATTTCTACAAAAGTTGCTATTGAATGTGGACCCACTGCTAGTTGTTCATAAAAACTAGCCCGTATCGCGTTGCCACCGAACGATAGAGTGCAGGATGTTGAAACGTGCTTATATGCGCTTAAACTATTTATCATCTATCCTAAAAGATAACTCGACATAACTATTAAGCATTTTAATTACATCAACTAGTCTCAATACAATCGACTTTTCATAGCATTATTTTCCTGATTTAAGTAGTTTAATTATTAAATTGTCCACATAAATTAGTAATATGCATTAATAAGTTGAGTTAACCTAAGTACTCTTTCAACTATAGTTTGAAAAAGCTCTGCGCAGTGTCCATAAAATATTTTCATCGCCATAAACATAACAGGCCATTATGTGTTTACCACTCACCATTAGCCCACATCACGCGTCGCTATTTTTAAAAAAAAATATGTTCACGATCCTCGGAAATATTTCTTTAATACGCCCGTCAAGAACTTTTATTTGAAAAGTTTCATCATGAATATTCATAAATAGAAGTTATTCCACCAGCCTAAAGAAAGTAATTGAAGGTATAATTATGAGTCAAATATTCTCCCGGTAATTTTACGCAAACTTTTTCTCCGGGGTTAATTAAATGTCTTATTAAACACGACCTTGGCTTCTTTAGTACAATGACTTCGCAGTTGCCCTTCTGGTTGACCGAAATGGATGGTTCATTCACGCCTATTAGCATCTCCATATCAGACGTTAAAGATCATTGCCAAGTACACAGTTAACGTTTAAATCAATAGGTACTCATTCATATGTCAACTCAGATAAGGTGGTGGCCATAATAGACAGGTCCTAACATACCACATCATTAGGCTATAAGATGATGACTCAGATTATGTGCTTATTCTATGAGTAACAGACTCATAATTTAATTCTCATAAGTTACTTGCAAAGCGATACAACCGATTGCGACTTTATCAGCAAAGAGTTATAACCATGTCTTGATTAAAACGAGTAGATCTATGGGGCACTGTGTTTTATGCAATATCTGCATTTGCCATAGCCCATATAATTTTTGTACCTCACGGGCGGCGGCGTTCGTTTACCACCAGGTGAGCCGCTTTCTTGTTTGCCTCTTAATACACACAAAGAAAACCTCTCTATTTGGGTAGAAATATCTGTAATCGTTTTGACTGTCCCGTTGGTGTAGTGGTTAGTGCTCCTGACTGCAAAGCCAAAGGTCGTGGGTTCGATTTCCACCCAGGACAAAATATTTGTGCGATGAGCAGAGCTATTTGTTCTGTGTCTGGGTGTTATTTATCTATATAATTATGTATGTCAATTTGTCGATGTCTGATTACCATAGTACAGGACAGCAAAACTTAAGATGTCTAGTAGAAAAAAGTAAATAACGATAATAAACTTTTATGAATAGAGAATAGCTTTATATCTCTATAGCATTCAGTGATGAAGGCTATTATAAACTAAATTAACAGATTGTTCAAAAAACATTACGGTGTGATAATATGTTGTGTTAACAAATATAATATTTTTACTGATTTGAGGGTTCGATGATTTTTTTTATTATTTAAATTTTACGACACATTTGGCGAAGTCTCTAAGATATTGACTTCAGCGCCGCGAGTCGTGGGTTCAATTCCCAACCGGAGAAAATATTTATATGAAACAATTTTTCCGGGTCTGGGTGGTTATCCATATGCGACTTATGTATGCGAAATGCCGTTATAACAACAAGATACTACTTTTTAAAAACAGAGATTGCGTTTAAAAAAACAGATTTCAAAGCTACCGATATTAAAATTTTGATTTTTTTACATGCAATAACAGTATATTTGTTTTACGTGAGTTCTTATAGAGATCAAATCGCGGATACAAAGTTCAATCAGACTCAAAGCGACTATTGTGATAAACCCAAATTTTTGTTTGACGAGGTGTGCCTTAAATTACTATGCTCTCCGCGCAGTCACAACTCATTTAACCATTATTATAGATTGGTTCTTATCGAGACTGCCAACTCTTGTAAAGTTTTAATGGCGTAGCTTCAAAAGCCATTCAATGTGGAGGCACCGCGTCTTCACTTAACCAACTTTATGTCGGTCGCTAAAGGATCGTTTGTAATTTCTCATATTTGTGTATGACATATGAGACTGGCTGAATATTTAATTTGCTATAATATTGGAATGATCCCTCGAAAAACGTCCAAATGTGTCATTGGATTGGATTTCATAGTATTTAAAAGTTATTGCGAAATCATTAGAATCAATGAAACAAAAAGAGAAAATTTCAGCAGTTGTCTAGACTTATTGTTGCTATAGAACTGTCAAAAAATATACCAATTTATATTAAAACATCACTTTGCAACATTTTTTTTATCGAGTAAGCTGACAAAAGAGCAAGCGGCTCATGTGATGTTACCATACCTTTTACGTTATATCATCGCCGCCCATGGACATTTGCAACATTACAGAAAGTGCAAATGCGTTGCCAGCTTTTAAGGGGGGAATTTTAAGAGTGGGAGGAGGGAGGGAATGATAGCGGTGGAAAAGGAAAGGAAGGATGTAGTAGGGGATGGACTCAGAGGTACAGAGGAGAGTGAGAGAGGGAAGAAGGGGTGGGAGGGGAACGGACCACCGGCCACCACCTTCACCGGACGAAACGCGGAAACAAAAACAGTCCCACCTTATACCGATTTTCTGTAAGGCCGTGATACTTATCTGGTTTGAGCCGGCCCATTCAGCAGCAGGAATAGCTGCGTGGCTCTACCAGAGCCTCAGCCGAAATAGTATTACCTTTACTAGTTCAAATACTGAGACAGGGAGGAAGGGGTAAATCTCGTACTAGTTTGTTGTGTAACTATTTCAAAAGACTAACATTCTATCACTACTATCACAAAACTGTGGAGGTCTAAATAATATCTGTGTTTTTCCGTACTTGAAAAGCATTTGAGGAAGGAAGAGCTCGTGCATTTCTTAAGTGAATAAAAAATATTATCATGGCAGCTAGTTTTAGAATATATGTAATTAATCGTATAACAGAAGATTGCATAACTATGATATTACAGACGTAAGTGCTATTATATTACTTAACTTACTATTCAAATAATAAGTCGAAATTGACACTTAAGAACAATGTTTCTTTCCAATGTCTAATGACTTTTGACCGATTATTACAAATATTTCAATTTTTAAAGATAATAAAAATACTGTTATGTTATATGTTCGGAACTTATGTTGCTCTACTCATGACAGTCTCTGATATATATATATATATATTGAAATCCACATAAAAAGTGGCTCATTAATTCGCATCGAAATCAATTATGACTGTAAGATTACGCTTTTATGTTAGGACACATCGTTGAAAAGCTCCTCAATAAAACTAATTCTGTTTGTTTTTATTGACAACATAAAAAGTCATTGCATCAAGAACAGAAATGACGTCGAACTTAAGAGATCTTGTTTAAAACAAGTTTTTTATCACGAATGTAACGAACCTAAATTATGATAACCCAAACAAGAAGGTTACCTTGTTTAT
Source organism: Eurytides lysithous rurik (assembly GCA_018247575.1). NCBI lineage: Eukaryota > Metazoa > Arthropoda > Insecta > Lepidoptera > Papilionidae > Eurytides > Eurytides lysithous. Next base: position 1,943 of record DWHO01003705.1, on the reverse strand, counting down.
TACATGTGGAGTTCCGATGACAACCTCCCAACGTCGTCATTAGAGTGGATTCACGATACCATTAAAGTTAACCGTCCCCCAAATTCGATAAATATGCCTTTTCGCTACATGTGATAACGTGGTTGTTGTATGGATGCTATCTTTAAAATATACATGCTCTAGCAACCTCTAATTCAGATTCTGGTTCCAGTCTAACTGTTTATTGCAATCAGTGACATAAAATAATGATAATATAATATCATGGGACATCTCACACATTGTCATCTGATCCCAAACTAGGCAGAGCCTGCACTATGAAAATCAAACAATTGATATACATACTTATACATATTTGTATTAAATATATACTTATATAGATAAATTAACACCCTGACACAGAACAAATACCTATGCTCATCACACAAATATTGTGTCCTGCGTGGGAATCGAACCCACGACCTTCGGTTTTGCAGTCAAGAGCACTAACCACTACACCAACGGGCCAGACATATAACAGCAAAGTTAATAATGATCGTATTCCCGACCGATACCGGCGACGGCGGCTAATCTCCAAGAGATCAGACAAGTTAGCGAATGTTAAGAAAGAAAAGAAATCGGTTTAACATATTATAATATTAAACCGACCTCTTTTAAAAATTTAAAAATGGTAGGACTCTCTTGTCTTGTGAATAGAGGAAACAATCGAAATAACTATGCTAAATATAAATAAACTTCTTTTACATTACATAATATTCCAGCAAATGTTGCAAAAAAATACAGAAAATCACAAGACAGGTATAGAATATTTATAAGGTAAATAAAATGTTTAAATTGAGACTTAACTTTGTTTTACTATTAAATTGTAAAAGCTGTGTAAGCGCGTCGTCCACGGCAAGTAAGGGGACACGTCAATAATTTATCGCTTTCATAATAACGACTTACATAGTGAGTCAATGTCACAGTATATTTAATTACTCCTCACTAGTGATTCTACAGTATCGGTTACCTGAACACCTGACGTGCGTTTTTCGTTAATTAACGTCTCGACTATATAAAAAATAGCAATCAAAGTGTACATTAAATATCTTAATGTTTTTTATTGTGCGACAAGTATTGAAAAAAAAAATCACTTATAAGTCGAATGTGTTAAATGAATCTGTGCTAGTCAAGAGTTGAACCGCTGCCATCTGACATTTTTTATATTTTTTAAGATACAGTAAACAGTAACATACAATACAATAGTTACACATTTTCATTACACGGATTTTTAATCATTTTTACAACATATAATACTCAAATTGTAATGCTCAAATTCTGAAGCTTATTTACTCATATAATTACCAGACAATCCCTTTCTCATATATCATCGGTATTTCCGGACCAATACGACTCAGGGTCCTACAAGAAGAGAGCTTATTCCTACCTTAAAGGCCGGTAACGCATGTGCAAGTCTTTTAATGTTGCGAATATCCATAGGCGGCGGTGATCGCTTGCGTGAGCCGCTTGTTCGTGTGCCACCTAATTTATATAAAAAAATCATAATCACAATCTCTTTTATGCATAACGGTGAAGTAAAATATAATGAATGTAAATAATTTTATGAAAAACTATTTATATTCGCTGTCGAAATAATTTTATTTTCGCTGGCATGCCAAAGCTGATGTGTGAGTTCCAAAGATGGACGACATCATCAGAATTGACCAAAGTAGTAATAGTTATCAGAATAGTAGAGTTAGAAGACATTGACGATAAACATTCAAATGTTATTTTTTTATTACTAAGAAGTGTTTTGGAACAATCCAAGAATAAAAATCTGCACGGTAACTAATGTACTACGTCGACTTTTGACGTAGTACATTAGTTACCATGCAGATTTTTTACCATACGTTATCCAATTCGTGGAAACTAGCATTTCCACGGATTCGGCGATCCGATGAAGCTTTATAAAGCCGCATAGGCTAAAA
>DWHO01003704.1:0-11742 GCA_018247575.1 Eurytides lysithous rurik | reverse complement strand
GCCACCCGCGCGCCCCTTGCTCTCACGGTTTTGGAGAAATCAAGTGTTGCTATTTGCAAAAATTTTTGGTCCACCCTATATAAGGAATTAAGAAAGTACGCTTCTTTAAAAATCGTAATATCTGTTTTTACCTTTACTCAATTGTTGTATTTAGATGTCATCTACAGGAAATTCTCACTAACCGGTTGATGGGAAGATTTCACATGTATTTATGAAACGGTTCACTTCTAATTACAATGTTAGGTTAGCTCAATTAATTAATCAAATATTGTAATCCCGGATGCGAGTTAGGGTCAGTTGACAATAACAGCTATTTGTTGTTCAATGTTTTGTTTGCTATATACACAATTGGCTGGCAGCGGCGTCGCGGGGCGTGGGTTGATTCCCAGTCATTGGAAGTATTTGTACGAGAAATGTAAATATGACAAAATGCACTTTATTTAAGAAAAAAGTAACTTTAGTCACTAAGGGCGAATCAAATTTATATCGCATGTAAATTTATGTCGCATGTCTTTTCCCCTGGACGGGTAAGAAGAGTTTTTTGATAGAGAGGTCGGTTTTTAGATCCATACTGACGAGTGGGATGAATTGAATATGAACTCTTTTGATGCGGTCATAGACTTCACTTTGTTGCCTGTCAAGCTAACCCCCCTGATAAAAACCATACATTTTAGTTATATCGTAATTGCCCTATTTAAGACCTCTTTAGCAAATTTATGCTTTGCGACAGCTGTTACTGAATAGGCCAACACGATCCGGATAAGTACCACGGCTTCACAGGAAATTGGCGTACAGTGGTGGTGTTTGTGCTTCCGCGTTTCGTTCGGTGCGAGACACCTCACGAGAGAGGTGAGAGAGAGAGGTCTCTCTTCCTCCACCTTCTTTTTCCTGCCCCCTCCTCCTCTTTCTCTGATTAGCAACGCATTTGCAAATTCCACGAGCAGCTGTTATCGCAGTCCATCACGCGAGCATAGGCGAGCCACTTGCTCGTTTGCTCGCCTACTCATCAAAAAGAAAACTAGCATTGGTCTCCTGCCTCATACGTACTTTGCAAAAGCGGCACACCATAAAAAGACTGTCGAGGAGTAATACGTATCAGTTAGCACATATGGTTGTAAATTAACGCTGCTAATTTCTGTGGGAACCCCACGGCCAAGGAGACGTAAGAGCCCTGAATGTATTTGCAATTCGCACGGATCGTACCCGCTCGGCGCCGTCCACTTCACACCGTGTTCTCATTTCTCTGAAACGCGTCAGGTATACATGTATCGACCATTTTATTTTCGTTACGTTCTATATTCTGTTAGGTATTGATAATGAATTTAAAACTAAATTCGATAATATATTATTTTAATAAAGCAAATACAAGAGAAAATGTATGTGTAAGTGAAGTTAATAAATGAAATTAAGGTAAATTACATTCTATCAGAAGACAATTTAACACAACTTTAAAAGAGCAACTATGGAGATTCTTCTCATCTCTTCTCATCAGAACTCTATTCCAAGTCGGTGGTTTCCTCGGGGACTGACACCTCAAACTGCTTACACTGTCGTGTGAAAAGTTTAAAATTGACGTTTTGTTTTTTTTTTACAAGAGTAGATTTAATTACAATACAGAAATAAGATAATCGATAAGCGATAAAACTTTGTGTCGTCTGTAATCGGAAACGAGAAGTTGTCCAAAAAAGTGATATACTGGGCCTGGGCAGTGTCGTAAATAATATGTGTACACTTTTTACTGCTTCACTCCGTTCCACCCCTTCATATTATGAGTGGAAACGAAGTTAGGAAAATTTTCTTTCCAAAAATTCAACAAAAAGAACTTTCAAATACATACATTTTTTCGCGATCTTTGTTTTTTAACAACTTAGTAAACGTACTATTCGTTGCATGACGACTTAATTATCTTTTGTTTGAGTCTTGTATTGTTAATTGGTCTATTGACCGACTTTTTACGGTACATTCGTAGAGCTGTTATATGCAAAAAAACTTTACAAAACGTATTGTAGGAAATACGTTATAAAGATATTATTAAGAGTTTTTAAGATAATCCGAGACAGTTTATTTATCATCGTAAGATTATAATAAGCTTGTATCGCGTAGTTAAAAATCAAACATTAGTTAATGTAATTTATTGTACACAAACGAATGTTTTGCGTTGTTTTAAATGAATGGATAGAGTTTTTTTCTTGGTGAGAAATCCAAATGAGTGGTCAAACATCGTCTCTGTCCAAACACGGAGGATCCCCATTGCTATAGGGTGTGACCTGTAACCGATCCCTCTGCGTCCGGGCCGTGGGAATCGACGCGGACTAAATTATTAACAAAAATATTGACCCGCTGCTGCCTACTTAAAAGATTTGACCAGAGTGTTTGCGCTGACAGTTTGCCGCTCGCAACGAAAGCACGGGGCCGCTTTTCGAGTTTATGGGAAACTATGAGCGGGGCGAACGATGGCCTGTTTGGTTGTGTTTGGGTTGACGAGAGACGAGGGCCTTGTTTGTCGATTGGTATAGGCCAGTGGGAGGAGACTCTTATCTCTCGTTTCCCTCGTCGATCGTATTTCGAAGGCTCCAAACGACAAATTTGCACCTAAGGATGGATCCGAATCGGACGTAGTCTAATTATTGAAACTTAAAAATCAAACAAGTAATGCTTTCTTATATTTACGGGATTACACTGTAAATTGATCAAAGCGTAGAGAATTTAAAATTAAATACAATTTCATCATAATCAATTTCATTTTTGACTAAATAAGTAGTTACGTGACAATATTACATTTATTTATTGCCATTCGTCCCACAGTTTTAGTTTTAAGGTAACGTTTTTATGGACACCATTACGACCGCTACAACTTTTTTTATTGTGTACAACAAACGATAGAACGGTATGAAATAGAAATTAAAAAGATAGAAGATAGACATTCTATGAGTCCTATCACTGTTTATTCTACGTAATTCATCCACACAATATAATCAATAACAACTTGTTAATTTGTACTTTAAAAACACGTCGTCTCCCCGTTCTCCGAATGACTTCCGCTTCGGAACAGACGCCACTGACTCAAAGAGTGACCTCTTCAAAGTTTGGTAAGCGTAGTGGTAGTTTTGATGGCTCTTTTATGTTTAAACCTAGTTAGTTAAAACTCAAATACGAAAACAGTATTCTATACATGAATATGAACATTGGTGTGTTTGTTCTCTATAGGTTGGCGAATAGTTTATCCGATTGGGACGATGTCAATTATTTTTTGGCCCATACTATTTATTTACTTTTAACTTTAGTTGAACTTTTTTTTTAAATGATGCTTTAAACAAATTCGAGCTAGTGAAGTTATAAAAACGTAACGGTAATCGCGCACTTATGCTCAGCTATTTTTTTATAAATTACAACTATAGGATACCAATTCGACTAACTATTGCTTCTTCTGAAATAAGAATGCCCTAAATCCTTATTCTTTAAATACTCCACCGAATAAATCAATGTTCTTTAACGAGACTTTGAAAATTTATTTGGCGATAAGAATCTTGTCTTATATATAAAATGTCAATTAATGACGTTAGGTGAAAACACATATTTTTCCTCTGCCAGTTTGCCTCTTTAAGTATTATTCACTTCAAAATATAAATTAAACATGGAGGCTAACGTTGGCCATTGAAGTAATAAGGCCATTAATAATTCACCACAGAATGAGTCAGTGGAAGGAATTACAATGCGGAGAAATGGTCGGTCTGAATTTTCACTGATTAGTCAGCCTATAGCGGAAATGCCTGCCACAATCGGAAGGTGGACGTTCCTGGCTCTTGTATAAGTATACTGTATCCGCATAGAGCGCGAATAGAGAATAAATTTTATCTTATATTTTTTTCTTGAGATTTTTATCAACGACGACATTAATAAGTGAAGAGAACTTTGTACCCTTTTTTAATCATTGCGCTCATGGTAGAGAAAAAGTGATTTTATTTTTTTTTATAAATTATCCTTTTAAAATACATTTAATTAGATAAACAAATTCCTTCATTATTCCAAAATTATTCACGAGATAAATAATGGCACTCTTCATCCCAAATGACTACATTTAGTAGTTATTAATGATATATCTCACGCAGTAAAAGAATTGTTCGCTTATACGAGTATTAATAGTGTCGCCATTTTATAAGGATGCATCATCTTATGCAATCAAAATCTTGTTCGTATTACGCGAGTAGGCACACGTGGTACTGCATGCCGCAATGCACCTGACTCGACGTCATAGATTAGGCCGAAGTGCGAACGTGCAAAGCTTTGAAGTTTTTTAATCGGATTGTTACACGTCAAGCGCGCTATTTCTATCAAAGTTGCATGCATCATGCAAAAGATTACCTTATCTTTTCCACAGAGTTTTCTTGTGAAAGTAAAAACCGTTTTTCTATTTTATAAAATAAGCGACTCGTTGCATCTCATGTGGGGTATTAAGTTTTTTTATAAAATTGAGCCTCTCATGTAAATAACCCGTGTTATTTTGAGGTCTGAATTTAAGAGCTTTCACCGAAAACCACGAGGCCACACGGCTGGTACATTTTTCCGTTCAGCTTAAAACTTTTTACTTAGTTAAAGTCACTGTGTTAACCTCTGTGACATCACAGATATAATGATATTACTTTTAATAATTTCTTATTATTCGTCGTTTAAAATCAATAATTTGTTATGAAAATTAAACGGTAATGATTTTACATAACTTTATAGCAGCTCTTCTTAATGTCATGTATGAATTTATATATTTTTTAAACATTTTGAAGGCAAAAAGGCTGTATGAACTTCAATATATGTAGTATTATTACTAATATATATTAGTAGACTAAATACACGTGAGACAGTGCCTCACTAACATAACATAAATACACGTGCCTATACTAGGCATTAGTTGAAATTTAAACTTAATATTTTTTCATTTTTAAATTTAAACTTATGAAATTTAACCTCTTTTGTGAATTTCGATGTATTCGAAACGTAATAAAACCAAAAATGCTCTATGAATTATAATGTACGAAATCAGCGTTTTAAAAGCTCGATTTGATTTTTTTCATACGAACTTTTCTATTTGTTGACGAACCCGCATTCGCATTCGACGCCTACCGTCGATTGAAATCGCCACGTTGTTAACCTCACCGTTGATCAATGGCCTGCGTCGATCATGAATCGTCGGTCGTCCGAACGTGACTGGACTCTGCGATGTCCGATTCATTCATAACTTCCACGTCCGGTGGACGAAAATCTCGTTGCGTTCTTTTCTCCACCGTCCCGTTCCGCGACGCATTGTTTACATTCTCGCATAGAACAATGGCGTTGTTAGTGCGTCATAATAAACGACCCCCGGGGTGTTTACTTTGGTCACTACAACAATTGTTGAATTGTACGTGAGAACGTCGACCGGACCAACTCCATCCACGGCATCCCTACGTGCCCGTTACAAAGCGGCGCGGCTGACGAAGTTTTTCGAAAAATTTATTGTGTAGGCGGTGGTGGATGGGAAGGTGTCGTAAACGATGTCTATAGCGCCCTAAGCTCCTAAACTCGGGCACAATCACGTCACCGGTTTTAAGCAAGCGATGGCAATTAAAGAATAATTGCGGCCGGCCGTGGGAAAGCATTCCGGCGGCTTTGTTACACTTCGTGCGTCTAAAACTGTGGGGGATCCGCTCCGTGCAATGATTGTTTTTAATAATGGAGTGATGACCGCGTGGTGTCGGCGGCGGCGATTAGCATGGTAATGTATGCTGATGTGATAACGGACGACAGTACCCTATTACGTTACGTGACTGCAATTAATTAAGAGGTATGATTTTACAGAAGCCCAAAATAGCCCTATTAGCCACTTTCTGGTGTGAATTTACGTCCGGTGGCTGTGAACAAGCACACGAGAATGAACTCTCAAATCTCAATTGAAGAATAAATTTAAAAGTATTGTACGAATTTTCTTTTTTAAATTCTTGATGGTAAATACTTGCTAGAAGTTATTCATGTGCATCAAGCTTATTAGATCATTTAAGCTGTCTGTCTCTAAATGATGTATTGAATACGTCAACTGAAGCTATAGATTTGACAACGTTGTGTCAGTTCAGTTACAATTTGGATATAACCGAATTATTAACAAACAGCGTCTGAGTTAACATTAACTTGAGTCTAATTACTCATAGTTATAGTACAGTATTCAAAAGTTATTATGTTTTATTTCTACAAAACAATTATGAATAGTCATAGTCAAGAGTCAAGCATACTTAAAATTTGTAAGAAAATAAATGCTGCAGTGTTTTGGTGGAAGTTTGTAAAGGAGCGGGTAGATTTTGAATTTTTATGGCGTAATATAGTCTTCAAAAACTGAAAGTCATCCTTATAAACTTTGCGAACTGGAATTAATTTAACTTACACACATGACGGAAGTTCAAAGAAAAGTTTCTATGATCATTCGCGTGAATAGGCCGTCATAATACAATACAAATGAACGGCACACACATAAGTTGACCTAAAAGCGGCCAGTAGAGAAAAAGTCGTTAAACGTCCCTCTCGCGCCTAATGGGTAATTAACAATAATATGAGCGCGATTGTACTTTCGTTGTGGGATTAATAAAAGTACTCGGTCAAAGCGGAACGCGCTATACGAATAGTTAGTTGTTCGCTCATAGCATCCGGCGGACATGCCGGGCTTCCGTCCTTCCATTGTGGTTCGCCCTTCTGTTGAACGCAAGCCCTGCGCTTTCCGCCCGTGTCGCCGGATAAAAACGTATTTTATTCGGTTTTTTTTTTTAAACGTACGTGCCGCGCGTTCTGAGTCTATTAGAAGGACGCAACACAATGGCCCTTGTTCAACATTTAGCTAAGCTAGTTTGGTAGGTTAGGTAAAAAGTTTAGCTTTTACGTTATTTTATACAAATATATAGAGGATATTTTTATAATAGAGAGCGGATTATATTGCAAAGTGTGTCTATGGTAATGTGACAATATCATCTGTATCGTGATCTTAGATGACTAATCGAACTGTAAACTTTAAACGTTTGGTTTAATTGCAGAAACCGCAGTATAGCAAATTAGGTAATGGCGAATTATAACGATGAATATCAGCATACATCTTTTCGAATTCCAGTCCGGGAGTTTGTATAATTTTTAAGAAATGAAATAACGAGACGAGCAAGTCATGAGATTGATGTTAAGCGCCACATTTGCACATAAAAACACAGTGCACTGTTTTGAACTACCCTCATTCAAAACTTTTTGAGGTATAAGTTGGTCTTTCACTTTGCCCAGTAGTCACGCTGGCAATACTGTCTTTCAAACCGGAACTGGTTAGGCACACACACTTCTGCTTGGCGATAGAATAAATTGCAATGCAGTGCAACCCTGCAAATGAATCTCACTTCATTCTACTAGGTTAGGACCCTAACAGATCTGACCTAGTGACCCAGTTTCGAGTCCCGGAAAGTTAGTTTTATATTTTAAGTAACTTCTAGAGAAATATTGTTTTTATGGATGCAACAGAACTTGCAAATGCGTTGCCAGCCTTTAAGGAGAGAATTTTTGAAAGAGAACGGAAGAAACGCGGGAGCGAAAACACTTCCACTTTGTGCCGATTTTCTGTGAGGTCGTGGTACTTATCCGGTTCGAGCCCATTCAGCAGCAGGAGCAGCTGCGTGAATCTACCACCGTAAGAAATGAAGTCACATTTTAAACACTTTCTACGTAACTACGTATTTAATAGTTTTAGCGAAAATGAATAGACGTATTATATACTATTAAATATTTTCAAATATTATTTGGTTTAGCTACCATATTAAAATTAAAAAGCATGTTTTATGAAAATTGTTACAGTACTTACTGTAGTGTACAATAACTAAATTATGCTTATATTAATTGAATAGTAATATGAACATCAAGGGACATCTCACACACGGCCTGTCTGGTCTCAAACTAGGTAAAGCCAAAGCCAAAAGTAGGGTAATCAGACTGATAGGCGCACTTAAATATTTTAAAACATCTACTTATATAGATATTTAATATCCAGACATAGAAAAATACTTCTGTTCATCGCACGAATATTCTGCCTTGAGTGGAAATCGAAATTAAAAGCTCGTTCGTATCTCCATTCGTATACACTTGTCAACGTTTTTAGGGTGTCCGATAAATGCTAAATGGCTCTTAACTGGCTGTTCGAACACTCGTAAAAACGACTTAATTGCTGCAACGGTCGATTAAGCGAAGTATTTGTCGTCCAAATTATATTAAAAGCTCTCATTTAACTAATCTTTACGTGCAATTGATGAAGATAATTTGTTATCATGTCTTATGGTGTGATTAAGTCTTTCCTTATTTTTTTCATTATACTCTTTTAAGACTAAAATAATATGGTATGTTATATAATATTAGGTGAGAGAGAATAAAAATAAATTCTCAGCGCATTTCTTTGAACGAATGTACTATTATTATTTAGTCGTATTTTATTTATTACATTTTTCTTTAGTGTTAACTTTTTAAATAATGATATGACAAACTTAAAAAAAAAATGCTATGCGCCTTCTGCTGTGTCGTTTTTCCTACATTTATATTTCTTTTTACATTTAATAAGTAGGTGCTTAAAAAAACAATAGTCGCTGTATAATGCGACTTACTCCTATAAAAAGCTCCGTATTATTCATTTATGCAAAAATCTGATAAGATTGCAAAGATTTTTACTAACAAACCCAAATAAACCAATTAATTCAAAACGAAACAGCTCGGCTTTATCCGCACGACCTCCCACGTACCTGACTGACTACTTAGCTACTCGATTTTATTTATAACTGGGTTTAGTAGATGTCTTCATTCATGAGGATTTTTATTCCGATTCCGAAGTAGCCTATGCATGTAAATAATGCCTGTACCACAAACTATATCTTTGCCAAAATTAATACAGTTCCATTACATCTTCTCATTGCAGTCTGAAAGATTGAGAAACCAACAAATGTATTTTCATATTTATATTATTAGTAAGAATTGGAGATGTTGCTGACGATGACTCTCTGATATCCGTGGACGCGAATGTGGCTACAGATCTCAAAATCATTTAAAAAACCTATACATGGGTACAACTTAATTTCCAAGTACGGTAAGTAAGGTTTTTATGGTGGTAGAGCCACGCAGCTGCTCTCGCTGCTGAATGGGCCGGTTTAAACCGGAAAAGTACCGCGACCTCACAGAAAATTGGTGTAAAGTGGAAGTGTTTTTGCTTCCGTGATTCGTCCGGTGAGTGAGGTTCCCGCATCCTCCCTCCCTTACCACCTTTTCCCTCTTCCTTCCCTCTAACAGGAGTTATAGGAGTTATAGTGGGAGGAGGACCTCCCACTATATTTCAAAAATTCCCCCCACAAAGCCTTTGCACGTTCTGCAACGTTTCAAATGTTTCTGCGCGGGGGTGATCACTTACCGTCAGATGAGCAGCTAGCTCGTTTATCAGCCTACTTCATAACCAAACAAAAGGCACGTCTGCTGAAAATTAATGTGTATACACTATTATGTTACGGTTTTTTAATAAATTTTCTTAATAGGCGGTTTCTTCAACTTAAAGAATGCGAACGGTTTACGTTCCTAAAATATGTTCCGTTCCGTTTGCAGGGCAATGTTTCAAGCGAAATTATTGGGCTTAGACATTAAACATCCTGGGTGAGTAGCACAGCGCAGCACTGAGTATGTTCAGTGTGGTATTGGCTGGCATCTCGGTTAGCATCAGACACGACTTGCTCTTCTTAACACTTCATCTTCAAACAAAAAACTTTGTATTTTTTATCTTACTTACTTCACTTGTATAAACCCGAAACAGTGTTATAATTCCCTAGTACAGGAGGTGTTATTATTTTTTGAACAATTGTTCAAGTATAACCTATTGAAAATTGGATAGAACCTTAATAGTATATAAACGTAAAAAGAAGTAGAACTTACAAATATGTACAAGTATAACATTATCACACTAATTGTGTAATTGTGTTATTTTATTGCGGTTATAATTATATGGGTAAGTTATTTTAATATCCGTAGCATCCGTATCCGCCAATCAAAAGTGCACATCCTCGGATACCATGATTTTGCGGAAGAATTTTTACTCTAATATAGGCTTATTGTACTGACCGTGACTCTGCTCGGGTGATCGGATTTGGTATATTTTTCTTATATGTCAAGTTTTCGGGAATAAATTATATTCTAAAAGTAAAATCGTTCCACATCATCGTAAAATACAGACAAGACAAAAAAAACATATTAATTGATACAAATATTAGTAGAGATATACATATAATGCGCCTATATAGCATCATAATGCTATATAGGCGTTTCTTACGATATCTCGAATAAGCTTTCAAAAGTCTTTATTCTCTTTGAAAAGATATAATTTTAAGCTCTGTTAATAACAGTGTGGGACAAGTTTTGTTTTGTTGTTAGCAAAAGTATTGTTTATTAAGGACAGCAGTCCTTAATACATCTTATTTGTACCAACAGGTCAACCTGGCATTAACCACTGGACACGAAAGAGAGAGCGATTTTTCTTCCTGTAAAGTCATTGTGGAGAAAGTTCGAAATTGAGCTAAAGTTTCATGTCACATATAGATGACCAGCCAGCTTTCCACTATTTTATTTGCCAATAAGTTCAATTACAAAAATGTTTCAATCATATGTACTATGCACACGATGCAATCACATCCGATTAAATAGTCATCAAAAAAGGAATACGCCTTGTGAGAGCTTAATTTTAAAGGAGGTGGTACTACGTTGGAGACGCGATGGCTTTTTTTGGTGCACCCGCACTAAAATGGGCCAAAGCACACAAGGATGGGCGCCACACATCCCATCCGAGGGTGGCGAAGGCAGGTGCGAGAGCGCACGTGCACGGCAGCTTTCGCCGGAACAAGCCCGACATGTGGATTAAACTAATGTAAATTCATCTCTCCCGGATTACGGTGGGCGCAAAACTTAAATGTTCCATTTAAAGCTCAAAATCATGCGCTGTATAGTAATCGGAGGACATAAGGAGGGTGGACTATTGCCCTCTCGTTCGCGCTTCAGTCCAAATAGCTTTCTAGCCCGCTTTAGTTAACGGTGTACAGTTGCTACCAAATTTGGTAAACTGGTAATGTGCTCGACGTTGACTATACTTATGTATATACATATATCATATAGTTTTTCACATGACGGTACTGATGAAATGACAAATCATCGTTCATTCGTTCAATTTAGCACGACTTTAGGGTTTAACAATAATTAAAGTTAAAGTATTAGGATAATTGAAGACTACAGGAATTTGATTGTGTAACATCTAGTCATTGAAAGCAACATTAAGCTCGCCGTTGGTCGGTTCACCGCTCTTTAATTACTCCGATGGTTGTCAATTAAGCATTCAGTAAGACGGATGTTTACTTTATACCATTTGCTTTTTTATACCATACCTTCGTTGAGGTTACAATTTGGGTTTTTGTTCAACACTTCTCATTGGAAGTTATGAGAAGACGCATTTTTTAAGCTTGCTTCAATTGGTATAACAAATCTTTTGTTTGTTTCTGTTTCACGACGGTAGAATGCGATACAGGAAACAATTATCAAGACCTTTAAATGAGTTTAAAAATGTATTGGTATAGTTCATGATTGTAAATTGTTTAGATTGAATTTAAATATTATACAGGATGGGCCAAAAATTTTTGCAAATAGCAACACTTGATTTCTCCAAAACCGTGAGAGCAAGGGGCGCGC
>DWHO01003703.1:0-11743 GCA_018247575.1 Eurytides lysithous rurik | reverse complement strand
ATATATATATATATATATATATATGCCTCGCTTATTTGTTAGTTTAACATGACAAGGATACAATTGTTTTAGGAATGTATGATTCTTCCATACATTTTCCTTTTACATTAACGTGCACAAAGCAAACTCGCTTACACAAAAACAATAAATATAAATTGTAATATGACAACGTATTTATTTCTCCTGCTTTATAGACGATTACATGTGAGCGGAGCTTGAATTTGATATCGGCAATTAATTGAATTTGTATCGATTTGATTATACACTAATTACTGTTTATTTGTTTATTGCTTTTATTAACTTACTGCATAATATATTATGTGCTGAATGTCAATTAGAGCAATAAACAAACAAACGATAATTGTTTTCTTTCTTTTATGCTTCTTTCGAATGCACTCTTCTAAAATTAATTCAATCCGCAGGCTCTGATGACTGAGCGAGAAAAAAAAAAGTTTTAGAACACGTTCCACATTCAAAACGACGCTGTGTATTTGAATGCGGTGCTTACGTGCACGCGTAATATCGGTCAAGTCGAAATGTTCAAATAAAATACTGTTAACTCGAATGGTTTCGGTCTAGGTTTTTTTTTTCTTTTATAATTTAGCCTTGCTCAGTGGAAACAGTAACTGCGATGCTAACCCGTAAACGTGCAATGATTTATGAGCCGTCGTTCGCTCACGATAGTTGCCTCGACTAATGGAGGTTGTATATCATAATAAAACAAACGATATGCTAATTGTGGAAAAGTCATATTATTTCAATTTTATCATAACATTTTAAATACTTTACGACATTTTTATAATAGTTATTTAATATTAAGTAAATTGCTAATAAGGTTTAAGCTTTTAAATGAAAAATAGAGCAAAAGTCTTATGGCCGTTTGTGATACAACAATAACGATCGTTTCTCAAAAAGTAAGTCTGTCTGTCCATGCCAGATTTTGTAAACTGGTTGAATAAACGATAGACGTTGAATACTGAATGTTTTGAATGTGAATATTTTTAATGAGATTTTTTTAATCGATTTCTTCAAGTTTGCGGCCCTCGTTTAGATGGCACATAGTGACCGGACATGTCACATTGACATTCCGGCATAATGTTTTGCATGCTTCGTATTGGTCCCCCATTCATGGCTTAAATGTGGTTTTTACTCATACGCCGACTATCACCCGCTTCACGTAAAAAGATATGCGGCTGTGTAGAAAAATCAAAACCTATGTAGTACAATGATAAACGTGTTCGTTTGTCGCGGAACATTTGGGTATTCCATCGAGGGGCTCAAATTTATCCCTTGATGTTTAGCCGCTTAATTTAGCTGCTAAATAGTACCTGCTAAGGGGCGTAATGAATCCAGCGTTCGAGAATTGTGGTCGTTGTTTACCATTAGTAAGAAAGTAGCTTCAGCTGGTGACATTGTCTGTTTGGTCTTCAAAATTGGATCCATGGTAAAGTGTGTTAGTAATAAACGAATTACATGACCCGCGTGAACGAGCTAAGTGTAAGTATAGTAATACCCGACTGCGCAAAAAAGGCCCACAGACCTGTATGCGTGTATATGTATATTTATACAATACTGTTTTTCCTATCATCGGATCAACCGCTATTGATAAATTATAAAACATTTAAAATTTCACTAGTGCGAGTTGTTTTTTTTTATTCTTAGGTATCGTCGTTCCCTTAAATATCCAAGCTTCGTCTATGAGAAGGGTAAATTAAAATTTGATAATATTAATTGATTTTTTTCGTATATGTTAACGTAACTTCTGTTAACATCATTTCTACTTAGCCAACGGTACGTTAACTCCCGTTAATCTTGCCGCCGAACAGTTTGTTTCTAACTTTGTTTTAACACTATTAAGCGTTACTTATGGTCGTTTAATTCACAGCCGTTCCGGTGGACTGCGAAGACGTAAAAAGTGGACCTTAGCGGACCGTTGCCAAATCGTCCGCTCCAACTTACTACTCTGGTTGCATAATTATTGCGTCTCGTATCTCCTCCTATCGGAATAACTAACGGTTCTAATTTTTCTTTTGAATAGTTCCACTGAACTAGTTTTTGAATGTGTATTGCATAACAATGTTTTTCTCTTTCAAATGTTTTTTTTTCTTTAACAACCACCCCCCCGCCACAACACCATCTCATAACGAATGTAGAATATGCGCACTCTGTATTGCTTGCCGTTCTGCGCTGTTCCGAAAATGAAGTCTGATTTCAAGGTCGATTTTTTGCCCGTACTTGGTACACTTACGTAAGTGAATAACTTGTAAAAGGAACGATTTCTTCCGTTCCCTCGGAATATCAATTTAATTGCCTTCTCGAAGTGCCGTGCGTTTATTTACGAGACCGTGATAATTGCGTCAAATTATTTCGATCTCAATTCGGACGTTTACGAGGTTTCTCTTGTTTATTGTGGTAATAACTTATCCGAGTTCATTATCAATTTACTCGACGCATAAGTATACCGGACGGCGTTAAGAGAACGCATTTAAATTATCTAACGGCAAAAATATTTTTTGATAGACAGCGTGTTACGTTTTAGTCGGTGGTAGAGTCACGCAGTAGCTCTCGGTGCTGCTGAATGGGCCAAATGGATTTGGCCAGCGGCCCATCCCTCTCTCCCATTCCCCTCCCATTTCCCAAAAAAATATCCCACCTTAAGGGCCGGCAATGCATTTGCAAATGGTGTTGCGAATGTCCATCGCTTAGCATCAGGTGAGCCGCTTGCTCGTTTTCTGCCTTATCCATGAAAAATACGCAAATCTCTTTTATGTCAACTATAACTTTTTTTAAAAGGATAAAATTTTTTCTCTTCGCGTATTCATATATCAATTATGTAATAAAGAAATTTAACAGTGTAGTTTGCCAGAGGCGCCTTTTAAGTTTCCTAATTTTTTTAATTTTTGACATTTTTACTGTGGGTTTATTTCTGCGGGTAATATTCTGATGCGTAGGTATGTAAAAAATAACTTATGCATAGATTCCCCATGTTCAAACATTTGACATGGCGTGTATGTTAAGAAACGTATTAACGCAGTTTCAAATAAAAGAAATTTTATTTACTTAATTCAAGCTTATGGTCTTAGTTTAGATTCCAACTTCGTTGCGGGTGTAGTTGCGTTGGATTCAAAACTAGCAGAGTGAATGCCTAATGCCATCAAATCCATTCGTTGTAATTTCGATTTATAGTATTTGAAATTACATGTAAATTAAGGAAAAAATCGAAGAAATATGTTATTTTCGACTCAAAGGAGAGATTTAGCATACCTGCCCGAATGAATTTTGTTTGTTTGCCGGATGTCTATTCAACTATTACGAAACACATTGCTGTTATTTTAAGGTGGCGTGGTGGGCATGCGACGTCGACACGACTCCGGTCGCCCCTTCGAAACACGATATCCTGTCTCGCGTATCGATTTACATCGTCACTCGATTTGTAATCGTATAGCGTGCATTGTTTAATGACGAGTGCGAGATTACTGCGTTGATTCGACACCTCTGTGTTCATTGTTTATCTATTGACGTACAGGAAGCCGTCCGCTAAGATGCTACGACGGTAGTCATGTGAAATCAGTGTCATTAACGTAAACTTAATGATAAGTCACTGGGAGCTCATAACAAAGCGTTTGTCTTAAAGATTTTTCGTCTTAAAAGTTACTATGTCACTTAAGAATTATTACTGTCTATCATCACAGGTATTAGAAATAAATTTTTAATGGTAAAGCATTTTTTTTTGAGTGACAAAGCGTGTTCGTTGACACCGAGCTAGATCAACAACAGTTTACGTTTGTCGATTCGACTTGTTATTTATTGCAGTTAAAAGACTAAGCGAAGTTTCGAATGCAAGCTTTGATTTCTGCTACCAATTGTTTCAAATTTCTCAATCGAAACTGCCATTTGTGCCGCGTCGGTCGTTGTCCGGCATAGAAATTGAAGTATTTCTTTGTAAAACAGAATTCTCATTTCCCATCACAAATACTATCTACGACAAAAGTCATACCGTACGTCGTTCGTTTTTTTCTTGCTCCCGTGCTATTCATATGAAAGTAACCAGCCAATTAAAAATAAGAACGATACATCTAACCAAACGATGTAGGCTTTTCAAGCCAAAGCCTTCTCAAAATATTATACAACTATTCCCTAACCCAGTGGCGGTACTACCATACAAGCCCAAAAGCCCGGCTTACCCTACTAAGGAGTAAAATTTATAAATCTTAATTAGCACATAATTCCCACAACGCTCAAATTTAAATATAAATTATTCGCGATTTATATGCTCATTAAGATAACCTAACCCTATGGTTGCTAATATGAGCGTACCTAAACAGTTTCGCCACGCTTCTAGGTGAGATACGGATCGACGGCGTTTCGTTACGATCGTTACGTATTAACGGTGCAAGATAAACGGTGCAGCATCATCCCGTCGAAACATAATGACGCGTCGCATTAGGAGTGATTATGAATAGACGGCGCTCGAACGATCCAGCGACCAGCCAGCCAGCCGCGTGACGTAACCGCCGGTCGCGAGGAAAGTGAAAACTCGTAACCGCCACCGAAATGCACGGGTGATCGATGACGGCCTGTCGAAGGTCGAAACATCGGTCTTTTTATGACAAATGAGCGTGTTTACTACAAGTATTTCTTTTTTCAATCGTTTTATAAATACTGACTGGCACGGTTATTTTGTATATTCCCGCCAGACGTCCCATTTGTTCAACTCATCATTAAGATCTAATGAAAAAATAACATTACGCAACACGTAGATTATAGGTGTTTGCAACACCCCTACGGTAGCACTTGTATTGGTATCCATTAAAATGCTCTAAACAACATTTAATAAGAAAGAACTTAATGTAATTAGTTTAAAAATTATTTGTATAAGTTGTTAGTTAATAAGTGTTGTATACATTGGATGAGTTTCTGAATGAGAAATTAATATATTGATTGAGTGATTTTAACACGAATCTCATCATATTGTTTAACCTAGTTGGCACTACGCATATCTGTATTTTATTAAATATTCATAAATGTATCGTTCACATTTATGATAAATATTTACTTCGTATGATTTATAATAAACAATGTTCTTATATGTTTTTATTTAGGCATCCATTTTTTATTTTATTTTTTCGATTTTTACTACATTTTAATTGTAAAGATTGTTAAATGTGTGTGCGACGTTAGAATATTGTACGCCAAAAAAGCAAGTTATAGTGAAATGTAGATATTGTTTAACACCATCTTTTATGTAACCTATAACTGGACAATAAATAAATAAATGATTGATTGATTAAAATGATTGCTTAATAGTATTGTATTGTTTACCAGCACTGTTGTGATACTTCCCTGGACAGGCCGTTCTTGGAATAGCGCGCAGTTCGAACTTACTAACTTTGTAAAGCAGTAAGGGATCCCGAAAAAACTATTCTTCGCAGACCGGCTAGTGGTAGTTTAGAATTATGCAGCTTATATTAGTAAGAAATAGCATTTTCCATTTGTTCTGTTTCGTTCATATCAGGGGTGGAATCTTGTACTAACTCCCTGCTAATATTGTTTTATTGAGGTTTATTACCTGATATGGTACAAGAGAACTCAAATAAGATGTTATAATGCTAGTGACTGTATAATCTAACGCAATAAGTTAATTAGATGTAGACTTGCGAGGAAACAATGCTTTTCTCTTAAAAAAACATGACGCTAGTCGATTTAGAAGATTCTAGATAAACCTATTTGTACGATCGTATCAGATTTAGTTTCGATTTGTCTTTGTCGATGTTTTCGCTTCCAGCCGTCTAAACCCAACCCATGTTTGTTCCGTTCGTTATTATCAAGCCCCCGAATATCTACCGTGTGCAGTGGTAATAGTGTTTATATTCTATACGCTGTGATGATGATAAAGGTTCCCGATGACGTGTTTTGACCACGTAAACTAACGTACGCCCTCGCGGTATACAGTATCGTAACGTGAACGACTACGTTGTAGTGTAGTGTAGTAAGTATTACGTCACTCGGTCAGTCGTAATCGCGTAACGAGCAATTCGTTTATGGTGACTCACAGACTTCCCCCGGACGAGTTTCGAGAAACCAGATTGGTAGTGTCGGCCGATTGGCCGCAACGTACGCTCATGAAGGTGGTTCTTTTTTCGAACTGTCAAAGTCATTCCAATGAATAGTTTATTAGACGCATGTTCCCAATGTGATCGTTTGAATAATATCCAATAAATGTGAAGTTGTAGTGAATTCGGATATCCCTCGTCATCGTTGTTTTTTTTTAATAAGACTCGAAAGGTTAGTGTTATATTATTATTATTCTCGCGGTCCTCTCTAATAAATAATTTCTATTTTAAATCATACATTACTTATTGCCCGAGTGTAAACAATTCTTTTATCAATGTATTGTGAAATCAATTTAAATTTGATTATTTTACTGATAACGCACTTCCAAGCAAATAACTGTGAAATTTTCATTGTTTATGAATATTATTTTATGCTGTATGGTTCTTCTTAATTCAAACTTGAATTCTCTTAATTACGCAGAGTAAATTTATTTAAACATGTCAAAAGAACTAAATGAAAACCTAGTTCACCTCTTTTATTGTTATAATTCTTTAAATTGCGTATGAAAAATGTTTGAAATTTTTTTTAAATAAATGACTATAAATAAACTTATGGATTTTCGACCGATACGTAGTCACTAGTTTATAACTATTGCATAAATTACTTACAGATAAAAAACGTTGTAATTACAAGTACTGACTGTACTGTTAATGATAAGAACGAATTTAAATAAATAAGTAAAAACATTGGTGTACAAGAAAATGATTCTATCATTTCTGACTTTATGAAAAATGTATTTTAAAAATTTTATTGTTTGTTTTACATTTATCATTTGAAAAATGGAATGCTCAATGTTATCAGCACTTAACAGGTGACAACGACATTTCGGTGAGCGTATGTTATCTTCGATAACGGAAATGTTTTCTGAAATTTTTTGCTGAAATTCCGTCACACGTATCATGTCACGTAGCCTGGCTTTTTGCGGACGGAACTCGAGTGGTAATCTGTTTATTTTTCCTAATATATATCTTTCTTACGAAATAATGTTATATCGGCTAGTTGATTATATATAGCGCAATTTACTTGATATTTTGCGATATTCTAAGAGACAGATGTTATATCATAATGTAATAGATACATAAAATTAGGACCACTCATTTGTTTAGATTTTTATTTTATGTGCCAATAATTATGAAAGTAGTCTATGTCAAAATTGAAAAAAAAAAAATAGTTTATCGCTTATTTCACACCATATTATTAATTAATATTAGTAATTTTTACGATATTGTCAAAAATGAACTTTTAGATAGTGGTTGCAATTTCAAAGTTTTACGGAATTCATTTAGTGTTAATTATGAAAGTGGTCTAAATCAAAAATTTAATTAAATTGTATATAATTTCGTGAGGTTATGGTATTTATCCGGTTCGAGCCGCATTCAGCAGCGGAAACAGCTGCGTGGCTCTACCATCGGTAAAAGTTGCATTTTAAAGTTAAAAACAACACCTAGGTTTTCCGTCAATCGATTTGGTACTTCTTGAGGTAAAACATTACAATTCGTTAGTAGACACAGAAGATTCACGCTAAGTGAAAGATAAATTTACGTAACACTTTTAGGCTTCGTCTGTTAGTGATGATAGATCAAAGCGAAAGATGCCTTTACTGGTTAGGTGATAGTCACAATTAAAAAAAACAAATATACTACTAACCATAGTCTTATAAGCTTTCACAAGAAGCGATGATCATTTACCTCGAAACTATTTTTGATACCTTTTCGTCTAACACCTTTATATGTATTTAATTTACCTATTGCCTCCAGAGGGATTAAGAAATGACGTCAAACGTGCGCTTATGTTTTAAGCGTTACATATGACGACATTCCTTTTTATTATATGCGTAGTGCGTTACTTTATAAAAATATACGCATGGCCACTTGATTTAATCAATACGTTAGAGCGTAGTTAAATACGTATTACGCCCGAATACTTGTCTCCCTTGACATTTAGACATTTATACGTTATCATATAGCTTTCTCGATAAAAGCTATTGAATAAACATTCGTTATCGCCATACGTGTAATATTAGCAGATTATACTAATGTAATCTTTCTCCAATTATATCACGTGACGCATTGACTCATTAATTAACATAAAAAATTCTATATAACAGTTCTATACATAATAAATTCATATGCACATATGGACCCAAACCCGTAATAAAATAAACAATTTCTGGTATGGTGTATCTAGAATATATATAAAAGTTTGGAAGCGCATCTGTTATTGACCAAAACGAAACAACACCTGCTATAGGCGGTAAAAATTTGTAAATAATGTTATCTTTGCAGCTTTTTACTATTGTTTACATACTAACAAAGGGATCGTCGGCTCTCATTAGACATGTTTTACCAATTTCTTAGATTTTGACGAAACAGGTGTTTTATGACTTAGGACTGCGGCTGCATTCTTTTGGGGTTTGAAGTGTTGCTGTTGGTGTTATTTTTTATATTTAACTTTTTTGGGTCCTGTTTATCCGCACTTTAGTGGCACGCGCAAATTGTGACAATAACATTATCTGTATTTGGAAATTATAGACTACGGCTTTTACCGCATTTTTTCTTCTGAAAATGGCAAAATGCAAACAAATCACGCTTGAACAGCGAAGTGCTATATGTGTGCTTCGAGAGGAAGGATACAGTGAACGTCAAATTGCAGCAAGGCTTCGAATTTCTTGCAAAGGTGTTCACTAGACTCTTGCAAAAAAAACGAGAAACGGGGACAAACGCAGACAGAAAAAGGACAGGCAGGCCTAAGACCACAACTACTCAAGAGAATAACTTCATCAGAGTTCTGTCTAAACGGAATCGACGCTTAATAGCGCCACAAATTACTGCAACAGTGAATAGCACACGAGAAACGCCCATCTCAGTAACAACTGTTAAACGACGACTTCTGGTTGTGGGTCTAAGAGGACGTGTTGCAGCTATGCGTGTGCCCCTATTTTAAAAAAAGCAAAAGGTAGTCACTTTGATGAAGCTAAAATTTGATTATGTTTCCATCATTTGTTAATTTTCTTTTTGGTCTAAGTTACTTTCGTTAAATTTTTAATTTTATATCAATATAAGTATTTGAAGATCGTTAAATTTTATTTTATTTGATTTTACCTCGCTGCTCGTAACGATATTTTAAAAGAGCGACTTTTGAGTTTCTCACCGGTTCTTCCCAGCAGAACAGCATTCCGAGCCGGTGGTAGCTTCCTCACGAACTGAGATATAAAAATGACGATTCACAAATACCAAGTATTTGAATAATTATATTTTGATTTGATTGATTTGATCTGTTCCTATATTTGGAACGACCAGTAATGGTGTTGTACGGGTCATTCGTAATCGATAAGATGGCTCCGGGCAATAAACTAGCTTCTATTAAAATAACCACACATCAATTATCATCGATTTACTAGAATTGCAGACGTTAGTTCAATTAAGGCTAATGGTGTTGTGTTACTTAAGAAATTGCACCCTGGCAATCGTCTCGGTAATCAAAGAAAATCGCCGATGTAGGTTTGTTGCCTAGCAGTCCGTTATTCATCAGAGTTGACAGAATTTAGAGCACTAGATGCGTACCAAAACTAATATTAACAATAAATTGCACATAGACAGCGTGTATCCTGCGGCATTGATGTCATATAATTTCGGTTTTCGAGAATAAAAAGTAGTTAAGAATATACTTATACTCTGCGTGCGTTACCTATTAACAGAGCGGACATTCCGCTCTCACACTATCGTATTTATAATATTTAAATTGAAAAGGACTCTGCCATCTAATAAAACTTTTAATGAGTATTTCAATAGAGGTCTTTTGTTAGGGTTGTCCGTTGTTAGTTAGTTAGTTCTAACAGGCCATCCTTGAGTGATGCTTGGTGGAACTCATTTAAACCCTTGTTTAATATAAAAACCTTTTCCAATCCCATTGCCTAGTATTGTTCTGAGAGTACCCGTTTCGTTCAGAAAACATTTTAACAATTATGCCACTCGTATAAAGTGAAAATCAACAATACCCTTACGAAACTGTTTACAAAGATTTGCGTCGATATTGTTTTGATCACTCAACGAACAAAAACAGCGAAAGCTGTTTGTTACACCGATACTTTTTTTTTGTGATTCAGCCGCCCATGGTTCAATGGTTATGTGAATCATTAATTTATTTGACATCAATTATTTCATCCTGACATATCATGGACTGGAGTTCTCAGGGAGATTTTTTTTTATATTTAAACCTAATTGGTTTAGCTAGGATATCTTAAGTGACATACAACTAGTTCGCTAACTATATAAGTAAGAGTATTCATTATGCGTTAACTATGCTTTAGAGAAAGCGTTAGATAGAATTGTGTGCGCGCACGTGTGGGTGTGTGTTAGCACATACTCGTTGGAGTGTCGCTAGTTTCCGAAACAATCGAATAGGCAACGATTTCCCTCGTCCGTACGAAATCTTAAAAAGTTACATTCGCCGTAACCTCACAATGGGCACAGGAAGACGCAGTGTCCGGGCCGCGGGCACTCAGCCATGCGACAATTTCACGCCGCACGACACTCGTGTCCACTACCCGCAACAGCTGTAATGCCCTGATAGGTACCTTGGGGGCGCTTATAACATGAACTGTACATGAACAACATGACAACATGAACATACTCTATTCACTCTGTGCGTCGGATAATTTGTTTTTAATCTATAAAAGGCGAATCGATTCGAAACTTGAAAACAAATACGAGTAGTATCTCCTAGCATTATCCGGCAGAAACAATGGCCTTGGAGTCATAAAGATATCTACATATAGTATATTCTAGATTGGTGGGCACATAAATACAAATACCTGTTTTATGTACATTATAAAACCTTTTTAGTAAATAGTATTTTCTTGCGTCTACGAGAACACTTTATGTTGTTAAATTGAACAAAAGTTATATGTACATAAAATAGGCATTTCTATTTATTTGCCCACTGAGCTCTATATTATGTAACTATATATATTTATGAACTTTTTAAATTTACAATTCTACAAAACCCGTAACTTTGTTTTATCCTTAAACGGAATTATATACGCTTGATTAAATCAAAGCGTTTATTCATAGCCATTCCAAGTACCGCTTCTTATTTATGTTTAATGAAATAAGGCTGTAACATAACGTTTAACGAGAACCTCAATTAATTAAAGAGTTAGGTATGTTAATAAGCCTTAGTTGTTTTTTATCCTCTCACCTTGTTGAGAATTTTACGCCCTCAAGAAGAACACACTCCCTCACGAAAATAATAAAATTTTAATTCTTTGCCTTCTAAGTCCCTTGCAATATCCCGAGATACAAGATCTCTAAAGCTACGAGATGTTGTATATTTATGTTAACACATTCACTGCTGACCCAAAAAATAGTTTAATAGAGCGATGCGACTTTCCACACGTTTAATACAATTTTTTTGACAAAACACATTTGTGTTGCCCGCACGGGCGACCCGACAGGAAAACAAAAAAATTATTTCGAACACACATTTCTGTTAAGCTACACGCGCGATTCGTAATTTTTCACACAACGGTTTCGTTTCAGCAGTGAATGCGTTAAACAATTTATCTGGAAGCATTGCCCTTCCAAACGGAACCCAGTAATGCTTATATTCATGCCGGAATGTATATATT
>DWHO01003702.1:0-11744 GCA_018247575.1 Eurytides lysithous rurik | reverse complement strand
ATATATATATATATATATACACATACACACACACACACACATAAATACATACATCTGTTAGTTGTTCCATTTTTACACGCCTTCAAATAACACTCTATAATATCTTCAGTTCTCATGTAACATTTTCAATTGTAACATAACTGCTATACCTCTAAATCGATATAAACGTAAATGGGGACTTACGTCATCTCGAATAACGCAGGTATGACGTCACAAAGTTTCAAATATAGGATATGGTAATAAAATTATAGTTCACTTAATACTTACAACTTTTTGCATGACTGTTTTGTATTTTATTCCTAGTATATTCTTTTTATATTTTTTGTCTGAATAGCATCGTGACCTAATACTGCATGAGCTTTCG
Organism: Eurytides lysithous rurik; assembly: GCA_018247575.1. Taxonomy (NCBI): domain Eukaryota; kingdom Metazoa; phylum Arthropoda; class Insecta; order Lepidoptera; family Papilionidae; genus Eurytides; species Eurytides lysithous. Next base: position 11,380 of record DWHO01003702.1, on the reverse strand, counting down.
GATAAGCTCGAACACACCCTTATTGCATGCTTCATAATTACCTTACATAGATATACAGTAAAAAAAAATTCTTTGGGATTTTTTTTAGTTTGTGGAGGGTTCCAATTAAAATAACTTTTGCTGGTGACACATTTGGTGTTTTAAAGCGTTCCAGGAATAATATTTCTCAAGAACATTCAATTTATTATAGATCTATCCATGCATTGTTAGGATAAACATCTAATATAATGGAAGTTTATAGTATTTTTATACTTCATTATATGTGTGTGATAATCATTATATTTTAATTATTACTATATCTCTTAACATTATATAAATGTGAATTGTGATGGGAAATAAGACCATAAGCATTTTTGTTGCATCTATGTTTTGAGAGGCGGATTTATACATGTTCATATTAATAAGTAAAGTGTGTTTCCGTACGCATTTTTACCAAATTATACATTTTTAAACTCCAAAATTCAATTTTTTTTTAATAAGATTTGAATAAGTTTACACTTTACATATTAATAACATCATTAAAAACCAGGAATATACAGTCTAAAAAAATAATAAACGAAAATTTTCAAATGTCACATGTCTCGGAATAACGCAAAAATGGAACAGGCGTCGAGTTGTTTTTAAAATAAGAAAAAAACATATCCTCACGAATGGAATTCAAATTTCGATCAGCGGTTCTCAGATTTATACGACGACGCGCCATGTTATCGTGCGGTCTCTCGTCATTAATTTCATCGACTGCTTCGAAAGAAAAACGTTGAAGCAGTTTTTTTTTCAAATGCCATTCGATTTTTAAGTAAAAAAAATCTGTCTTTTTTTAAATTTAAAAAAATATATGACATTAAAAAAGAATCATCTATTCATGTATGTGTGATATATCGTATATTCCTGGCGTGCCGTCCTAGATTGTGTCGTGTGCATTGTGTTCGTGATTAACAAAGGCGCGCGCATGTCGCGCGTCCGGGTGTAGGTGCGCGTGAGCTGTCAGGGCGCCGGTGGCGGTCTGCCCGTGCCGTCGAGGTACCAACACAGCCTGCCCGTGAGTCGCCATCTTGGTACAGATTTAGTGTTGCCAATCGATAGCCCACTGTCATCATTAGGCATTCAATTGTTATAAAAGTGTTGACTGGGAGAGAATGCCCAATGGCATTAAGTCTGCCCTTTGTAATTCCTAGCTCTAAGGTTTTGCAATGAAGCATAAATAAATAAATAATTTAAAAGAAGGCTTAGTTAGGCAACTAATATTGTTTACGCTGGCGAGCTTACATGGGAAAATTGATGAAATGCTATTGTTATATGAAACATATAATAATGTTATGGCTGTAAAATCATAAATATATCTTGTTGTGAAAATCGATTGAATAGTACAATAGTTTTTATAGTAGAATTCAGATTTTTTTTCAATGGTTACGATGCCAATCGATAGAATTGGATTTTGATAGTCGCTACACTATAAAAAGCATCGATTATATCTTAATTTTCGCCATATTTATAGCGGTACTGATGACCCTATAGTTGGTATTGAACTATATGGATGTGTTGAATTTGAATTGTGCCGTTAATAAATAGTAACTCCAATCGTCAGTGTTCATTTAGAAGAATAGAAAATTCTAATGTAATATCGATATTACAAATAATCGATTGGTAACACTATACAGTCAGCGCAAAACTAACGCGCCTGCAGTTATACGAGAGTCAGCATTCCATCTCACATAGTGCAGTTGCTAATAGTGCCGTTATTTTATGGTTTTGTTTGATTTAAATTTACTTTATTAAGCGAGACAGCTCTGCATTCGATAGTACATTCACGTCGTCACGACCTCACTCAGGCACTTTAGTTTTACGTGACCATTTTTAATAAGTATTATTGCCAAGCAAAAATCATACATGCCATAATTTGATTCATTTTATATTACATTCAGTGTTAAACAATAAAATAAATGGGCTTTTAAAAAGTACCAGGGCCTGACAGGAGACATCTTAAAGACTTAAACCATACTTAAACATAGATTATCTGAATGTGTATGGGCGGCTAATCACTCAAAATCGACTGTATCATCCGCCGATTTGGCACCTTACATAGAATAAATAACAATATAATAGAATAGATGTCTAGGAGTATTTCGCTTTAAGGTTTTTTATATTTTCAATACTGTTATGGGCATCCTTAATTTAAATATCAAATTAATTTGGCGACACATTGTTCGAAGGCATGTTTTGTTTTTTTTTTAATTTCTGAATCGTGGTGCAACTTTTTGGATGTTATATTCACTTAACAGTTTTTTTCTTATGTCGCATGTTTTATGTTAATAATGTATTCTTAAAAAAGTAGAGATGAAATAGAGAGTTAGCGAATTTTAATGTCCAACGTAATTGTTAATGATTATTGGCTGAAAGGGAGTTTACATTAAATGTTCTATCTTCTATCAATGAAAAGTGCTCATAAACTTTAACGCTCTCAAGTAGGATTTGGAATAGATAAATAGTTATAGATTCTAATAGATGTTTAAAAACTCCAGCCTCCTACGTCGCGTCCCGTCTCCACGGCAAGTGCTACCTTAACACGGGTCTCGAGGCCGACGTCTGTACCTACTCAAAGACCAACGCCAGGTGCGTATAATATACTTACTAATTACTAATAATTAACTAACCCATTCGCCAAGAACGAATATACTCCTCGTTGGCAATCAAGCCAAGGCGAATTTACTAATTAACATAATTAGAGAAAACAATTTATCTGTAGTAAACAAAAGACGTCATTAAATTTTATCTGTAAATTAAAAAAAATAACTAACTGTAATATTAAAAAAAAAAGATTACTATTCTTTTTATTCCTTTATTTTTTCATTTTATGGGGAAAGGAAACGAAATAATAAAAAAGAAGGGATTTTTTAACACTTTTCCGTTTCATAGTACCAGCCGCCGAGAGTCGGCCGGTGACAGCGGCGGAGTCCCGTATGTCCGCCTTACCGCGCCCCTCGAGATTGCCGGCGCCAAGACGCACCCTGAGGTACACCTGAGTTCTTATAGGTTTTTAATAAGCGTTCAATTCTTCTATTGGGGCTAAATATTAATTCAAATATGTAAAATAGTTGACGAGTGTCTCTGGAAATATTACTCTAGCATACGAACTGTGGAGGGCAGTGGTTACCAAACATTTTTTTCTAGTAGATCGCTTTAAAAATTTTGCTGGTTTCGGTGAACCCACTGCTACATTTTACCATATTCCCAAAACTCGCCAAAACATGTGAGGATTAGATCTAAGCACGCCCCCGCCGGGTCTCCTGTAGATGACCTCAGGAGTCCACGTAGACCACTTTGGGAAACGCCGATGTAGAGATAGGCCTCTTGCAAATTCCATCTGAGGAAGTTCAATAGTTATTCTAAATTTTATATGTTAATTTTGAATGTGAGAAGCGATGACTTTAAATAGTGGTTTTCCATGTGCTAAAACTCTTCCACCCGCCGAATCCGCTTGGGATGGGTATCATTGCACTGCCAGTTATTCTGTGTTCTGGTTGCAAACGCCAAGCACGTTTTGTGTGATACTGGCATGCTTGCGTGCGTTAGGCCAATAAATTATTACTATTATATTTTGTGTATAAAGTTTACCTAAGTTCTTATACGATGATCTGATCGGCGCAGTTGCTAATCTGTTGGCTTCGGCGACGCAAGTCGTGGGTTCGATCCCACTCTCGGCCAAAATTTTTATTGACTATAGATAGTTGCTCCGGATCTGGGCGTATGTCCGTGTGAAATTTATGTATGTTAAACGCCCTTATAATACAAGATATTTCTATCTTAAAATAGGGGCAGGGATTTTTAAAAAATGATAAAAAAATATTGATCTGAATATTTCAGACCACCGTCAGTGTACTCAGTTGCGCCAACGGCGGATGTCGACCACTACTGACCACTCAACATTGTGCCAACATTCTGGCCGAATCGGCCCCAACTAACTGTATTACTAATTAAATTAATACTAAATCTAGCGTTATTATAACAACTGACTGAAAAACGAAACTCGGTGTCTTTTAGAATTTTTGTACACTTGTGGTTTTCACGCGATGTTTTTTTTTACTGTTGTAATGTTAAAAAAATAACAAAACGGAAAATGTGATGCTGGCAGTATTGTATTGTCTATGGTGTCCTTTTGGCGACAACCATAGATATAATTAATAAATGTAGGTGACCAAATTGTATGTCTTCTAATAAACTTTTATTTTTGAGAATAGGAAGCAGATGGAAGAGACGGCGTTTACTTTTCTTTTTATAAATATGCTCTTATCATCTTATATAAATACTCGATTTTAAATATACTTGTTTTAATTAGAAAAATATTTAATCAAAATCGTGTTCCACTTTACCGTCAGCACACATCGTCTTTGTCTAACCTACATCTTGATATGTGCTCTATTTGGAGATTTCTACATTTTAACTATCAAGACTATTTTACAAATAGATAATTATAAATAAATACGTAAAAATCAAAACAACGTATATGTTCCAAGATCGAGTATAAAATTTATCATCGTATAAAATTTTACAATAGAATGTTTTTGTTAAATATCCTTAAGTTGTAATACATCTAGCACATGCAGGTATTAGTTTGACAACGACAGTATAGAGTAATAAAACATTTATGCCATTTATTGTATCTGTTTGACATTCAAAATTTTTTCTTATAAAAATTTTGTTCATGTCTGTTTTGGGAGGTAGCAAATTCACTTTTCACTTAATGAAAAGTTAGCCAATTTCGGCCTCCATTGGCTATTATATATATGCTCTCTATCATTCGTCTATCAACACATCCGTTTATTTTTTAATTTCCATCTAGTAAATCATTATTTGGTACAAAGAGATACAAATTAAATGTTATCCTTATGTTATTTAGAAATTTAGTGTAATGATAGAAGATCGACTTTGTGGTTATTAATTTATTTTGAATTAAGACATTTTTGCATTTTGATTAGAGATTTGTATTTGTATAAGCAAGTCTGGTTTTATTGGTTTCTTGTTTTAGACTTATAAGAAATTTCATTTACACTTTTGTTGTAAGATACGCACAAAGCACTTGGCGAAATTTTGTATAAAAGCCATTCTTTTGTTTAAGAATTGCTTATAATATAAAAAAAAATCATCTACATTAACTACGTTGGGTGTACAAATTTTATGTATATGTATACTTTAAAATAAATTCTTGTATATTATGTAAATTTTACTAATACAATCTAAATATATTTAACTTTTCATTAAGATTTCAGCTGTTCATATTACATATCTGCATTTCAATTCCTATATAACTATCCTGTACCACTGCTAACTACACTCTTTTTTTTAGTCAAAACTCTGTTCTCTATCGATACGATATGTACAAGATTATTTTTCATATACTCAGATTGCTTAATGAATAAATATTATTAAATATAACGAAAAAAAAAGAACACGTTGAAATATTGTTTTAGTGCTATTTTAATATATATCTGACTTTTGTCTGCGTAAAATGTATTCCATTACAGATGTCTTACACGCTCATTACTATAAATAAAATTGATAACTATTATTTTGGCATAAAATACCTATTTACCGTTTGAAATATTTTAAAATTGAATCGCCTTTTTGGCTTTTATCGTGTAAGTGTTTTACATATCATTTCATTGCAGCGCGCATGGCATTCTTCCGTCAAGTTACAACGTGATACACACTGTGGACCCAATTTTCTAAATTGCGTAGTTTCGTTGATATATAGTGCTCTTTGTACAGCGATCGATTTTATGTAAATTGATATACAAAATGTTATATTCGCCGATGTTACGCGTCGCTTCGTGAAACATTTGTCGTCGTGCTCTGCGCTTGATCGGTCACGTCGTGCCTTATTTAGGTAGTATAAGGAATTTTGTTTTTAATTTCTAATAAAACTATTACATATTTACAACAGCCGTGTTTCATTTATGTATGCTATCCTAAGGCGACAGTAGTACCTCACGGAAAATCTACGTGAAGCACGAAAACTCCCAGTTCATGATTCGCGTTTCGTGCGGTGGTGGTGGGCCCTTTGCTCAGACGTTCAATGTGAAGTCGCAAATTCAATGTTAAATACTCTTCGACTTTTTACTATATTAGGACTGATAATGTGAGCAATGGGAAAGTAATGGCTATTTTCTTATAAGCAGTAGATGTTTTGACTGGCCCGTTGGTGTAGTGGTTAGCTCCAGACTGCAAAACGGGCTGGGTGGGTTCGATTCCCACCCAGGACGAAATATTTGTGCGATGATGATACTTATTTATTGTGTCTGGGTGTTAAGTATGTAAATCAGTTTTCCGATTACCATAGTATAGGCTCTGCCTAGTTTGGGGTCAAATGGCAACGTGTGGGATGTCCCATAATATTATTTAGAAATTTTAAGCACACAAATACTTTTTTATCACCTGACATAATAAGGTTGTAGACGGCGTTCGAATCGTTAGACTTACTCGACTCGACTTTTACGGTGGTAGAGTCACGCAGCTGCTCCCTCTGCTGAAAGGGCCGGCTCGAACCTGATAAGTACCACGACGTCACAGAAAATCGGCGTAAAGAGGAAGTGTTTTTGCCGCTTGCTCGTTTGTCAGCCTAATCCATAAAAAAGAAATACGTTTAAACAAAATTAACACGTTGAATGCTATGGGGGTTACCGGTGACCGGCACTGAGTTTGTAGCGCCACGGGAGTCACCGGTGATCGGTAAAACTAAGATTATTAGAAATATATAATTAATAAAGAGCAATTTTTTTTTTTTAATTTTTCAAATGGTAATAAACGGAATATAGAATATACAAAAATGGACAATTCATATTACGACCTCATTTTAGAGGTGTGTGGGTCACGGGTGATCTCAGTAAAAATATACTTTACGAATACACATTTAAATTGTCTGTTACAATTAATATTGAATAACAATATTCAATGCATAATGAAAATTTCATGTCGGCCGAACAGTCAAGCAATGTATAATTAGCGTGAATTCCATATGTTAAAATCACAGTTTTTAAACAATATTAAAGATAAAGATAGTACATTCATTTACGTTTTCAAAGTTAACGTACAAGGTATAATATAAATGTGAAACTGTTTCACAGGTTATATCCTAATATTAACTCACATATTCAGCTAAAAAATTCAAAAACATAAAAAAAACAGGTTCTTCGAAAAATATTTCGATGCCATAGTAGTACATTGTCATAACTACAAAAATAAAATTGAAAATATGTTTATCGAATTATTAAGGTCAAATATATGTTTTAAAATGAATAAATACCTAAATATTTTATTTCATAATGGCTGCCGATAGATATAAAATCTTAAGTTTTACTTCGATTACCAATATTTACTAACTATAGTAGTTATTAATGAAATAAATATATTATTAAAGTATCTAGAAAAGCAAATTACTCCAATGTCATACTTTTAACATATTTTTAAACATTTTTATATAATCAAATTGATTAACTTTATTAATAAACGTAAACCTTTGATAGTGAAGGATCTAGATGCGTGCCTTGGCGACCTGAAATATTGAGAACGAAAATAAATCATTAGTCCTTTGATTGTACAAGCTGGAGGCATTGTAGAATTTCTAAAATATTAATGCGTTATGTATAACCATCATAGAGAATGAGTCATAAATGTAACTATTCGACACTTTCTTTCAGATAATTATATAATGAATTAAATTACAAATATTAGTGCTGTAATAAAAGTAAGATTATATGCACATAGACTTAAGCCACACAGCATTCGATATTCTATTAAGTTCCTCAAAACTTGGATTCTATAAAACATTTCATTACAAAAGTATGCTGATATAAAGTAAACATTATATTCTAGCTACAATTTTGATACGCAGCAATACTTCTTAATATTAGATCTTTCTCAATTTTTACGAGTAAAACAATATATTTATATATAGTTTATTATAGTTTTATACAAAACAAACGATCTGTAAAAAACCTTTTAAGTAAGCTTGACCGTTTTATAATTTCTTATCATTTGTTAGTAATATAGCGAATTACGTTAAGTAAGACGTTCATCTTTGATGTTTTTCGGTTTTATATATTACTTGATATCAATTCCTTAAATGTTTCAAACCTACGAAAAATTACCACAGGATATTTTATTTGAAATATTTTTAACAGCAATTTAGAAGCAAATTAATCGTAATATAGTGCTCCATAGATGTTTCGTTTTAATAAGTTGTCAATGAATGAAAATTTTACACATTTTCTATAAAAAGATTAATTTAAACCTCTAGCATTTAAAACCACAAGTCAATTATAACTCAATGTTGCCATAACTTGTTTGAAGTAGGCCATTGTTATCTGTTACCTTCTTTTGATGCATGTGTGTGTGTGTAAGTATTAAAAAGAAATCGCACGTTATATGAGTGTGCAACGTCGCGAGTTCTGTCTAGGAGTAATTTTGCTTTGTACATTTTTTATTTTTATAAATAACAGATTTAGACAATTTGTTTAGTAAAATAATAACGTCAAGTGATAAGAATTGTGATAAATCGAGGCCATGGCTCCGAAAATATACAGTGTTTTCGTCTACTATATGATCCCGTGCAATAGCTCGTCACTTTGGTTGTTTGTCAATGACGTCTGCGTTTAGCGCAGCGAATAGTGGAATTATATTTTGATTGTGACAAGTAGTGCAAACATAAGTAATTTATATTGTGATTCTTGATGCGTGTTTGTAAAATGGATGAGTGTTTTCTTCATTGGAACATTCCTAAGACAACCGGGGCCATCGGAGGTGGCTCATGAAGAAAGGGTTAGTTCACCTGTTTTTGTTTACTTTACTTATCAACTACACTAAGTATGAAAACAAAAGTTTCCTCGTAACAAATACTGTCATTATGTACTCTCTAAAGTGTCACTTAAATTTATTTACAATACAAAGTATAGGTTATGACTTCAGTTTGTTTGTTGTGCCTTACGTCGAGAACGCGATAATTTATTATAACTAAAGTTTCATAACTTTACTTGCATGTATTATATAGGCGGATACGGTGATCGTAGTACTTTATTGCTGATATGCATTATTTCTCTTTTGTTACTTTCTCTTATCCATGGAGTGAAGGGAGCGAAAGTGATGGCAAGATTGAACCAGCGGTATTATCGAGTGAGACGGCGCTCTATAAGACGAGATGTATGGTGGTTGTGACCACATATCACTATTACCTGACTTTTCTATTAAGTAGGTAGATACACTGTGACTGTGTCTTACTATTTGCAATACATTGCAGTGACAATTATCTGTACTTACACAGGTTACTCAACAACTGCTTAAGCAAACTCAACAGCTGAAGTTGATGGGAAGATTCTTGTCTCTTTGAAAATTCATTTTTACAAAATCCAAGTTAATGAGTGTAATCATTTAATTGTACACTCTTATGCTTAATGGTACCATATGATTTACCTATCTATAAACCTACTGATAAGATGATGATGATTCCAATATCATTTTTTGAATAACTTTCAATCATGAAATATTGTTTTAAAGTACTTTAGATGTGTATACAGTTGTGTATATGTAACTTTTTTGTTCATCAAACAATTATCAAGGTAACAAAGATATTTATTATTCTGGTAATATCATAATATTTTATAATTATTGTAATCTATATATAACTCTACTAAAAACCCTTCAGAAAGCATCTACATTGGCTTAAATCGGTGATTGTAAAATAAAAATATAATGTATATGAAAATGTTTATCTTGGTTTTTATAAGACAAATTTTTACTAACAATTATACCACTTCTGAACACTTTTAAACACCTTCCCAAATGCAAGTCTGATCTAATTAATAATTTGCTCTACTATGTCATGTTGTTGACTTGGGTTGATTGGGAGAGAATAACTAAAGTTATTAAGTCTGCCCTTGGTAACCCTTTTTATAAGACATGTGCGATTAAGCATACAAAAGTAAAATAAAAATAGTTCTTAGTTATGTGCTTTTGTCTTAGCACCAAAATGTATTCAAAAAATTTACTTAAAATCAGTCTATTGATTTCAATTAATAAGAAAATAAAGTTCAGCCAAATAATATTTTTTGTACATTAAAGTAATTTATATATACATTGAACTATTTTACATATTTTTGTGCTAGTTATGTAGCCATTATACTACTTCTTAAATGCGTAGAGTAATACTGAGGATAGGGAAATGATGAAACTTGTTTCCGTGATTTTGTGAAGCCAATTGCCTTGAACCTCTGACAGATTATGTCAAAGGTCGACTGCTTCCTTATAGGGGGAGTCTGATTCATACAGGTTAAAAGTTGGAAAGTGGTATTTAAATGTGAATTTAAAATCATAAATGAGTTTGAATGGTATTATAAAGCACTGAATAATTGGTTACCCAAGCCTTTTTGATTAAAAGAAATTTATAAATTAGCAATAAATTTTCATAAATATAAAATAATTTTATTAAAATACAAACTATGAAGATTATTTATTAGAAGAAGAGAAATGTCTACTTATTATATCTTTTCAAATAATTGTTTTCTTTTCTCTTCATAGATTCTTCATCATATTTCAAATATAAACCTATGTTATATACTGGTCAAGTTTATAATGTTTTTGAAGCAGGTTCTACACCAAAGTCAAAAATAAATTCTTGGACCATACATTATTCTCAATAATTTTGTAAATTTTTTGACTGTTTTAAAGAAAAAGATGATTCTTAAACATTGACCACTCAATGTACAAACCATATATTCTATGCTACAGAAATTAAAATGAAATTATGACAAAAATCAAAAGATAACAGATTGATAAATTCAAACATTTGTATTAACTTCCAAAATGAAAACACTGCACCGAAGATAATCTGTTTTTTATATACACTTTATTATTTAAAATAATATCTATATTAAATATTTATTTTTCAATATATGTATTAACTAAGCATGTTTTCCTTTGCATATTTATTTTCTTACAGAATTTTTCTTCAAAAGCAATATGTATCAATACGTGAAAAACAATACATATATATTCATATGTAGTTATACATGAAAAATAAAATTTTGATTTTTAATTTTATTATGTGGCCACAAGGAAGTAGATGAGATATGAACTCCATGGAGTTTGTATAAAAACATTTCTTGCGTAGATTAAACTGTACACCTATCCCCCGATTTACACGGTAGATACGTTCCTGAGAAAAACGTGTAAATCGAAATTTAAAAATTTTCAAGTCATAACCGTCTAAATAGAAAAGCTTGCAGAAAATGCATAATTTTGCTATTTAACAGTTGTGTTTTTTTTTCAATATTTTTAGGTGTACACAGAAATAAAAATAAAATGCATTGACAGGTTAAAATATGTAATATATTAC
>DWHO01003701.1:0-11746 GCA_018247575.1 Eurytides lysithous rurik | reverse complement strand
TAAACGAGTCTTAGGTACAACAAATTTGTTTTTATTCCTAGTGTTAATGTCATGCACGTCACACTTCCTGTGAAAGTTATTAATATTTTTGTGAACGTACATAACATTTTCATACACGTATTGAGAACACACAACTGCGTGGCTTTACCACCGTGGAAGCATCCGCTGCTGAATGGGCCGGCTCGAACATGGCATCAGCTTAGCCGCGTGCTATGCTTCATAGAAATTTCAGATTTTTTTTATCTCTATGCACCGTAAATACGCCTGCAACAATGCCAATATCAAATTGGTGCTTGACGATAGAAAAATTTCCAAGTGATACTAACTCAAACGGACTCTGCGAAGAAATCCCAGTTCCTAGACGAGAGAGATAGCTTTCTAATTTTAGAATCGTCAACGTGCTAATGTTAATATATCTTGTTGTCTAACTGTGAAATACTACGGATTACATATATTAAAGAAATAAGTTCAAATTTATTTAAAGAAATATGTAATTATCTCTGCCTTTCTCTTTAACACATTTCACGTGTCGTTTCTTTACTATCTTCAAATTGAGACACCGAAATTCATTTACATGAAAATGCTCATAATCGTGATTTTCGAAATATAAGTATGATGGACGTCCATGACAAGGGCAAATAAATAAATCGGGGGAATAAAAGCACTTAATGGCTCTTATAATTCGATTTATGTGAAAAACAATGTATTGTAAATTATTTTTCAATTAAATATTTCTATAGCATTCCAATACGAAGAATCAACAACGCTTATTGCAAAGACTTCCAATTTCATATTTTATCACGTTACTTATTTGACACTGCCTTCTGAGAATCTTTACTGTTATGACACACGAATAACTTTTTCTAACAGATCTATAAAAAAAACGAGCAGTGGCTGCCACTAGATGGAGTTACAATCATGTTAAAAATCTCCGTGACTTAGTCCGCCCGCAGGCCTCGTTTCCAGATCGTAGACCACTTCCTTCATTGCACCAAACGGTAATTGTACAACGGAAATTGCGTTCAAAGGTAAATCTTGGTGTTGTACGAGGGAGTGAGCCGAGCGTATAAACGTTAACACAGAGTTCACGAAGCTTTAATTTTCCACAGAGGCTAATTTCTTAAGCTTCCGAATAATCTTGGTCACTTCCTTCGCGCGGTATTACGAGGATTTGTAAAAAAAAATATCGCGAAGCCTATAAAAAGATATTTACCAGTTCTTTTCAAGATAATATGTAGTCACCAATATATAAAATACGATTAGATCTCCCTTCCTGATATCCGCGGCAAGCGATCAGTGAACATTTCCATATCCCAACATGTAAGACAAGTATCCTCAAACACTCCCCATTCCCTCGAGTGCGCTGAATACAATCGACTGTGTTCAAAAGCTGATGTTGACATTTTCCATGACTCCGTAACAAGTATCAAAAGTAAGATGATTTTTACTTTATTATTATATTATTTAATTCTTTTATTAGTCACATAAAAATAAATGTTTAATCCTTTTATTAGTCACGTAAAATGTATGTTTCATCACATACATTTTACGGTTTATTAAACCGTAAAATGTATGTGATGGTATGAAACGTGCGAATGTTGTACATGTCTACAATCGGTATGCATAGTATATATCGGTAATACTATTGCATAAAACCCTATGCAAAGAATTATGTGCAAAGCTGTTGGCGTATAATAATTAAATAAATAATGCAATTAAAAATAACCGACTTTTGAATTTAAACTCTTTTTACAAATGTAAATTAAGATTAAAGAATTAAGATAACAAGTACTGTCATAAATTGGTTAAAGCTAACGAAAATATCGTGTCGAAACTATATATATTCACGTAATCTGTAATGGCGGAAGCGACCCTGAAAATGATTGTTATTTGGGAGAAAATCCACCGGAAAAACTACTGTTTACTTAACACACCGTCGAAACCCTAACGTGTCTTTAATTAATAACATAACGAACACGCCAGATACTATTGGACGAACAAAGCTCGTTAGTCGAAATATGAGAGCATCATCGGGATCATTAATTGGATGGCCATTTAATGGCCGAAACGTGACGTTGAGCGCAAATGTTCCGACAGCGGCGCTACGGCACCACGCGGTCTGGAACGTGCGGGCCCTCGTGCCCCATGCCCGAAGGCCGCGTACACTGCTCTGTGTACCTACAAGCGACACAGGCCGTACTCATCTCTTCAGACGACAATTAACAGCCGTTGCTTTTGACAACACGTTCACTTTTAGCGTTGCACACGAGCGTTCGTGTCAAACGAAAGCGACATCGTTAACGGAAACCACCGAATGATTAATGTTCCGTGGCAAATTAAAACGATGTTCGACATGTCAATAACACCTTGTAAGGAAATTTCTCAACATGTAACAACATATAATAAGTAATCTGTAATGTTAAAAAATAACATTCCAAGTGGAACGAAACAGTTTCAGCGAAAATTAATCGTACGACCATTCGGAAATGAATCATTAGTTTCACACAGTAGTTCAATTACTCTTTACAATCACAAAAGACCGAGACGAAATTCGGTAGCATCCACCTCCACTAGCCACCACCAGAACGATCGATACCCTCGAAATGTGTCCTCTTTCTCTTTCCCCCTCGCAGCTTTATTTCCTGCTCCGCCTGTCAAGTTTGCGCGTACGAGTTTCGGTCTACGGGAAAAGAACATTTGGTTGGTTATCGCACGGAACGTTCTTTGCAGATTCTCTAACAAGCGGAACGTTTTATTGTGTAAAGTTGGAAGTACACGGGTGTGAGAGCTTAGTCAAACGGGAACCAAACGGCAGCCCGGGAACAAAACGGGACGGAGCGACCCGTTTGAAGCAGGCTCCATTAATTGTATCAAACAACTCTATGCCTTTGATAAACTTCGATGAAATTCAACTAAACTTTGGCGTTAACATGAATTGTGGACACCGACTGTTTTATGTGATTATCTTTTGTTCGTACACCGGTAAAGATACAAAAGAAAAATGGTTTTAAAGAAATATTTCTACCAAGCCATCTTTTTGGACAGTTGACAGAGACTATCTAATTAAAAGTCTAAAGAAAGCTACTAATTACTTGTTTGAATCGTTACTCACACTCCTTTTGTGACTCCGCCACTACTTTTGTCGTTTTACATCGAATACACGTTGTGTTTTTCTAAAAATGTATTATAAAGATGATATGTACATATGCTTAGTCTTAGTCTGTATTAGGTTTTTGGAAGATGTTTTAAACTTCTGAATTCTGATTTAATAACACTATTATCGCTTCCTAAATCATACATAGATTTATAAACATATAAAACATGGCCAATGAAGTTTTGTGTTGCAATTTATTGTGTTGAATAACAATTTTTATTTTTGAAAAAAAATTGTTTCTATCATAGGGTACTTTACTTAGGGGCAATTGTGCAAAAAGTTCTTATAAATATAAAAATTATATATTTCTAACTGCATAATCACTTTGATGCCTACCATCTAACCTAAACAATTGTTTTTCTTAGCGAATCCACCAAACAACCCCCGAAGGTAAACAGCGACATAGTTTTACTACAGTTAACACAATAAAAAGGCTTGTTCATTCCCACTTCAAATGCCTAAAAAAAGGAATCGCACGGGGCCAAATCTGGAATATTCAGTATTTCGTTAGTGGCAGCATAACTGTGTTAATTCTGCCGCCAGAACTCTGGATATACGAGCTGGTGCATTGTGATGAAAGAGTACTGCCCTCCCATTCTTTTCCCTTCTTCTAAGTAGATATATAGAATGCCCTTCGAATCCCAAAAAACGGTTGCCATGATCTTTTCTTCTTCTTCTTCTTCTTTTTATTGAGATAGGTTCGCCCGGTAAAACTCACTGTCCTTTCAATGCCGGGGTGTAGTGGTGAATCCTTTCCTTCAACAGTCACGAAACGACGCAGACCAAATACTGCTCCGAGACAGTCAGTCGGTTCCGTTTTCCCTACCCGATACTTTCTTCGTACCCAACTTTAACCCGCTCGTTTAAAACTTTACAGCATTAACGATTTCACGGTGGTCGGCTAAAACGATATTTTCAATTTTCTTAACCATACCCTCTATAGTCACCTCAATTGGGCGGCCTAGGCTATCCTCATCAAAGACAGTTATTCTCCCCCGCATAAATTCGTTACACCAATATTTTATGGTTCTCATAGAAGGCGAACAGTCACAGTAAACCGCATACATTCTTATTTTGATTTCATCAGCTGATTCTCCTTCCAAAAACAAGAATCGAATTAGAAAACAGGGACCGATATTGTTCTTTTTTCATTGTAACCAATTTAAAGTTCACGCTAACACTGTGAATTAGAAAACGGGTACTCACTTATCAATCAGAGCTCGTAAGTACTCTTATGACCGAATTGTTTTTACGCCCCAATATGAAGACAAAAATTTAATTTTTATTTTTTGATTGGCTTTTTGTAGATTGGAATTTACTGGAACTTATAAATGGTGTCAGATAATCTCAAATCAATAAGGTTCACCATTAAATTATACAACTGTTGCAAGGAAATCTTTTCGGAAGCTAGAATTAAAATTAAATTAATTAATTATCAACAGTGGTTTAACATGGGTTCTTAAAAGAAAGCTTAGCCAAAACCAATTATCTGTCGGGCAAACTTTATGACGTCCGGTATGAAATGTACATGAACCTGACACCTGAACTTTGTCACGTTACAAAAAACTAGGTTTCAGAAAGCATGAAACACGTAGTTATGATTTAGGAGTATTGTAAACATCATAAATAGAACCTATCGTTTTTTTTTGTTTGACATCAAACTATTGATGGGTCACAAAGAAACAAGAAATCTTCTCTAGTCTAATCAAAATAATTACTAAGAAAATAATTTTCAGAAAAAAATCCACTTTGTAGGGACGTCAGATGTAGACGTTTACTTACTTTATGTATGAATTACTTCGTTTGTTTTGGGATTTTAGTTATAAGTACTATAAAAAAATATTTCTGCCCAGTCGCTTTCGTATACTGTTCGTTCAACAGTCTTAATATATATAGTTTGTCTGATCTTAAATAATCTGGTATTTCTGACCTTACTAGTATCACAAGCTTGTCGCATATCCTGGCAGCGAATTAGGTACTGTCGCAGCATCAGATTGGCAACCTAACATAATATTTTTTTATACGGGAGGAGGCAAACAAGAAAGGGGCTCACCTGATGTAGGCGATAAACGCTACCCATTGGCATTCGGAATTTAAAAGAAATTGCGACTATGTTGCCGACCTTTAAGGTGGGGATAGGGAAAGGAAGGTAGAGTGGTAAGGGGAAGGGGGTTGGGCCACAAGACCATCTCACTCACTGCACAAAACGCGTAAGCTTAAACGATTTTTTTTTTATTCCAGTTTATGACGATTTTGCGATGTGCTACTGCGTGGCTCTACCGCCATGACATGGTGTTAAATAGTTTTAAAATATTGTCATAGTTTTAGAACAATGACGCGCTAGATATAATTCAGTTGAGAGAGTTAGGTGCGACCTCGCGTGCATAACAAATCTTATTAAGCGTTTATGAATGCTTCTCTCCTAGGCAACCTAAGTTTTTAATAAGGCCAAGCAACAATAGAACGTTACCAGGTGCTTCAATGGTTTAAAACTTATGTAACTTACATGCGTAGAAATGTAAAGTTTTAAGAATTCTCACTTTGTTTCTCTTGATCTTTAAACGTTATTAACTCGTAACTCCGTCTTGTTTACGGTATACTTACATAATCAAATTGTCTTTCGTATTATAATTACAGGCTCTATAATGCAATATTATGTCACAATTAATAATCATTCTATTTACATTTGGAAGAGTCATTTATTCAAATTATTTTTTTTTGCTTATGTTTAGCGTGTATTGTTGAAAAGTACCGAAAATAAAATTTTAATTAAAAATCGAATGTAAAGTATTATAAAGCCTGTTCAATAACTTCAAATCATCTCGTACGTTGTTATATAACAAAATACGAAGATTGAAATCGTCACTGAATAACTGTGTATAAAAGATATACCATACAAATAACTGATTTTCGACAGAAACGGACAGCCATGAAGGTAGCACTGTCTTGTAATCGTCTAGAGAATGTCGTTTACCATCGAACGTAGGAGTTGCTCCTCTTGTTATTTTAATGTATAAAAAGAGTCACCATTGGACTTCTGACACATTGGTCACACTTAATGTCACAAAAAAAGTTTTTTTTATCGAAAAGGCTGACAAATCGCCGCCGGAATTTTGAAAAAGGAAGGGAGGAGTAAGGGGAGGGAGGTAAAGTAAGGAAAGAGGATGAGAGAGGTCGAGAGGAGGGTGACAAGAAGAGCGGAGAGGGCACCGGCCACCTCAATCACCGGACGAAACGCGGAAGCAAAAACACTTCCACTTTACGCCGATTTTCTGTGAGGTCGTAGTATTTATCCGGCACGAGCAGGCCCTTTCAGCAGCAGGAACAGCTGCATGGCTCTGCCACCGTAAAAGTATTATGTTCTCGTTTGTAGGGCCAGGTTTTTGTGGTTGCTACTGACCACAAATATATTGAATCTGTTAATTTTAGGTAGTAGGTAGTTAAATTTAAACGCTGTATAAATCATTACCAGCTTCATCGGCAACATATGACAATGTAACCATATCTATTTTTATCATATATATATATATATGATTGGAGGAGGGCCAGTTGTGCCGGACGAAATCAATCTCTCGCGCCGTCTGCTAGTTTTGCATGCTTATCACTCTATAAGCTTGCGCAGAATCTAGAGGATTGGAATACCCAATGTCTTTTATGTTATGTCGGTTTTATGTTATGTAAGTTTCACAAGGTTTGTAAGAAGTGTACTTTTTTTATCTATATATATTTTCTTTCTTACAAAAATATACCTTAATTACGCCAAAATATGAGACTCACAGCCAACATACAGCTGATGGCATTGTCATTATTGTAGTACCTCTCCCTACCCTAGTAAAAATATTTTCATCTAAAAAATATAATATGTATATTTTTTATCCATAAACCCGAAGCTCTATATGCTTTTTGTTCGGTCCTCATCGGAGGCAAACCCCGGTCGTATCGCAAAACTTTGGTTTGGTCGCTCTTGTGAAATAGCTTTCCACCTAAACTAGGAGAGCTATCGAGCCTAAGCTTTTTTTTTTCAATGTGGTAGAGCCACGCAGCTGTTCCCGCTGCTGAATGGGCCGGCTCGAGCCGGGTAATTACCACGACCTCACAAAAAACTTAGATCAAATTGACCGTTAGAAAAGAATTTAGACGTACATAAGTTCATATTCAAGTCAGCATTGGTCAAAAATTATGAGATTTTATAAATGTCCTATAAGGTGCCTAAAAGGAAATCAAAACTAAAGCTAGTGTACATGTTACTATTTCTTATTACGATTTAGTGCTCCTTGAACCGTTTTCATTTACGTGGGCACTGAAATTATGCCTTCTATGATTATAGAATTTTGGAAACGGTTGGAAATATTTTACGTATTCCAACAGCCTTTAACGAACCTGGTTTAAAAAACATCCTAAGGCTTGGAATCATTAGATACCATTTTGGCATTTTAGTTATAAATGTACTTGTTATGATTCATAATATACCTTTTTGAAAAAAAATATAATATACCTTTTAGGTAGCAGTATAGTGGAACCAGTATTAGTATTTTACAATAAGGATGTCTCAGAAAATTGAAAATAACATAAGTAGGTAACAAAATTATTCTGTGATCAATAAATGCATTCAGTTACATATACAAGAGATGAAAACGTTAACTTGTTAAATCAATCATGTTATAAGTGCAATTGTGCGGTTTTCAAATATCTATAATGAAACATATAGATTATTAAAGATGAAAAACAATTATTTAAGATGGATTATTAGGATGGTTCTATTAAGATGGACTATTAACACACAAAATAAAATAAAAATCATTAATCACATCAGATTGTACTGAAATATATGTATTTTTAATCATGTTCACATAAGTTTTAATTATTATCTGTTCTATAGGACACCAACCGTCACGGTTAGCTTACTGTTACAAACCGCACACATTTTAATACATATACCCGATGTTCGCGTCCTGGAAATTCCTGGTATCACTTTTTATGAGCTTACGTTCTATATTGCATTTCTTTGTTATTGATTTTTGCCGTAAGATTAAAAAACAACTATACACTACTATTGATTTGTCCATTCACTCTTAACCTTAACAAAACAAAAGCTGTGATTAATATATGACATAATATATGATTATATATATTATAATATCTGTGATTTAGGGATACCAGTAGTATTCATATTTTCTGTTTCATTTTTTCAGGATGACGTCCAGTTGAAGCATTGGCCTAATTATACGATTGGCCTGATCGCTTTATCAGGTAAGTGTAAAATACATAAATAAATGTAAAGTAGACAATAATTATTGTAAACTATTGTCACCTACACGCAGCGCAGAGTCAAACAGAATTTGGATTTTTTATGTCGTACTTGTAAGAGTTCAATTTCCAATCACATCGTTTAGCCCAGAAGGTTTATGTTATTATTATACCACTTATGAATTATGTGTGATGTGCAAAACACAAAAAAATTAAAATCTCTGCATATCGAAGTATCGAATCTACTGAAGTATGGTGAAGAGAAATGAAATTTCATGTACCAGGCTAGCAGAAATAATAAAGAGCACCGATCCCGTTTCAAACGTTATCCATATTTGTTTTCAGTTGTTAGAAGGAGGATATTATGGACTTATCATCAACGTTAACTTTTCTGGTACAAAATTTTCAAGCATTTATTTCATAGAAATCAAATTGATATTTGACATAAATATATTGCAAAAGTGCGAACGTAATAGCGGACGAATACTTACAGACGATACTATCACATCAAAATATTTAGCAATGCATTGTTAGCCTTTACGGTGGGAATAGTCGTTTCAAGTCATTTCGGAAAAAATCTCAAAAAGATTAAGCTAAAGTATACCTAAATCACACATATGAAGTCCGTCTTTGACTTTTCATGTGAGAGTACTATGTAAAGTAACTGTTAACACTGAACGTAAACTCTCGATGCCACAACAGCTCCAACAATCATAGATGGACACCTCTGCGGTATTGCAATAGATTTAATCTCATAATATTTCTTTAATTCATCACAGGTGATAATTAATAAATATTCGGACGGGATATTTTAGATGCAGTTTAAAATTTAAGCTCTACTTTGGTTTTTCCGTGTCAAGAATGTAATTTATTCCCTTATTTATTTTTATAGTTATTTTAATAAGATAACGTTTAATAGTAATACCACAACTATTTTATTAACGATATGATTTAACGTTCAAATACGTTCCAGATTTTATAAAAATGTCACCTAATATATTTATGTCTCTCCGTTCACTATTTATCCCTTTGTTTATTTATTAATGGTTAAAGGAGACCGTCAATGAACAGCAAACTATGATCACCGGACCGCACAAGGATATCATGAACGTCTGGGTGTATTCTCTCGTAGGTAGTTTTATCGCCGTCTCATTCTGTCACGGTGAATTACTAATACTGTACTCTCTTTCTATTAATCAATGCTTCATCACATTCATAGACTTACGCTCACCTTCATAAAATAGTTGCCACGTGTGTGTCGTCAACTTAGCGCAAAAAGGTAATAACTTCTTATCGTTTATAATATAACTTAATAAAGGTACAACTCTAAAAAAAAGTGAAACCAAGTGTATCACTTGTGTTTCATCAGAAGAGAATCATATCAGATTTAAAGGACAATGTATCAGCTGACTTTACCACGTGAAGGTTCTTGTCTCTTTCACTCACAATTTCCGTCTCTATCAGCACGTTGAGATCACTAACGATATAAAATAACCTCCTCATGAGTTCTGGGTGCCTGGTCGCTCGAATACATTCAACAATCATTCATCAAATACATTTTGTCAAATTGTATTCGATGTATTTATTTATTTGTTATTAATAAAATTTTGATGTTTGAGCATAATAGGTGAAAATGCTGTTATTTATTTATAACTTTACATGTTCTGTATCCTGAAACAGTGCATTGTGCGCTATGCACAAGAAGAACTACTATCTTACCAATATTTGCCCCTGGTGGAAATCGAAAACATGACCTGCGACTCCGAAACCGACCTACTAGCAGCTATGTCAAACGGGTCATCCTCATAACTTACACAAGTTCTCTTGAACGATGCCCCATACCGTTTCTCTATGTTATAACAGAATGACAAACTTTATAGACCGATCAATCATTAGCCATCCAAACCATCTGGCGATTGTAAAAAAAATTCTATACTGAAAAAGTCCGATTGTATAAACCGTTTTGGGCAAACCCACGCACGAGCGTATGCACACACATTTGGACGCAGCCATCTAACGAAAACAACTGTTAAATGTTGATTTATGGTCGTAAACCCCAACTATTGGCAGTAGTTATCAAGTATTAATTTTGTATTCTATTTTAAGATATCGTTGTATTTATAAAAAAAATTACTACTATGAAATATTTACAATATAGAAGGTCAATATTTTAATCGTTTTTGTAAACTATATGCAACTAACTGTTATTTTAGTTTTAACAATTAATAGACGCTGTTTTATAAATATGTCAATAGTGTGAATGTTATGGAAAAAAATGATGTTTAAATACTAAAATTTGTGTGTATAAACATGCGTAAATGTTTGTAATAAAATATATAGGATTTCATGTCATTACTCTCAATTGAATTTAATTATTTTATGTAACAGGCAAATATTAGAATCCTTATGTCGAAATCCGTTGACGAACTATCTAATAATCTTTCTTTATGTTATTATAAGATGTAAAATAAATCATCTAGAGTTATGTTAAATTCGTTAAAATTATTATTAAGAATGTTTAACTATATTTAAGACACCGCTTGTAACAAGTTCATCCATTTGTTGTAAGCGACAAAAATTATAACTTCTGATTCTCAATTCTTAGTTGTCAAGTCTCAATTATTATCTTCGCGCAGGCGGACGTTAATAAATTAAGTGGAATTTTGTACGTATTTTCGTTGAAATGGACTCTTCACGAGGAAACTCTGGCCTAGCGCCGAAATCATAACGTGTCAATATGAGCTCATAAACGGCTAAAGTAAGCGGTATTCCTGCCCAAAGCGAAATATATAGTGCTTCATAAGACAGCCGTGGTCTTATAATATAGTATAGTACGCCTTACAATAATATCTCTACTACTATCAACTACGATGGAAAAATGCGTTTCAAACCGCAAAGTTTAATAATACGTCCTAAGTACATATAATCTGCCAAGTACAAATACCATTCGACTTGGTTTAATTTAGTGATTTCAACAATGTTATTTAAAAAAAATCACTCCATGTGTCATTTACTACATTTTTGCTTTCCAGTGTTGATATGGAATCGACGTATAATTATTTCGTAATTCTTTCTGAAACGATAAAATTCAATGTAAAAGAAAACAAATACTTTAGTGACCGCAGGTTAAAAAGAATGAAACAATCTTATGTGAAATAAGGCACATTATCTTTAGTAAAGTTAAAAACATGAAGCAAAGGATTGACACTCAAATTGAGAGTTTCTTTTCGCTTTTTTATTTCATTTAATCTTAATCTTGACTGACGTGGATGCTTTTAGCCTATGCGGCTCTATAAAGCTTCATCGGATCGCCGAATCCGTGGAAATGCTAGTTTCCACGAATTG
>DWHO01003700.1:0-11749 GCA_018247575.1 Eurytides lysithous rurik | reverse complement strand
GATGTCTTTTGATACTTAAATAATTTTAATTTTTTATAAAATGTATTGACTTCATGTAAATCCTATTTAGTTTTAAGCACATGTTTGCAGTACAAAGTGCGATCAGAATGAAATTTCTGAGGAAACCTTAAGCTTCTGAGGAAGCCTTGCGATATAACGTTTACAACAAAAACACGCTTAATTAGGGAGAACTCAAAAACTACTCGTCAAATCCCGCTAAAATTTATAAGAGACCACACGACAAGCGCCAACATTCAAATATAATAAGAATTATCAAGGTACACCCGGTAAAAAAATATGTGGTAACACATAAAAAAATACAGTCGAATTGAGAACCTCCTCCTTTTTTGAAGTCGATTAAAAAAATGTTTGAGCATATGCAATTCTTAATTTCGTCTATATGAAATATTTTCTTTCAATTTAAAAGAAAATCTATAAACGGAGAAAATTACAAACAAGGTACGTTCAAAATTTAAGGCTGAACTAGATTTTATTTAAATATTATTACACGGTATATACTTGTACATAAGAAGTATATATGCGACAAAACGTTTTACGTTTTAATTTAAAATAAATCTATAGACGTGTTACTTTACGAATTTTGCTTTTGCAAACAAGTAACGTTTGTACTGTACCGAGCTAGATTTTACTCCTTTGTTATTGTCTGTTTAGTAGGTTCCATGTTAAATACACATCAAAAGTTCCAAAATGAATTAAGGAAACTTTTGATGCTGCTGGAAGTATTTATCAATGTAACAATTTCCCTTTACAAATTGCTGGCGGCACGGCACGTTTTTTCGTGTTGTAAGCGAAAATTAGGTTTAACGAATGTAGCTGAATTGTGCAAAGTTAACAAAGTTAGTGTTGTTCCTTTATAAATGTTACTCATTAATGTGTCGGTACGATGAATGAGCGGTCTTCGGATGTTTCTATTACCTGTTGGTGTTCATTAGAAAACTTGTTTATGTTACGCTCATATTTCAGGCTCAATGATCAACTGCGACAAACATTTCTCGTAAACGAAATGGATTACGCAGAGACACACACAAATTAGCATAAGTAACCAAAAATTAGTCGTTTTCAAACGATATATTCGGAAAACTAACAAAATACGTCGTGTATTAAAAGTATATTGTCAGTTAATAAAGTGATTAATAAACGTAATTAACTGATAATATACTTTTAAGCTTATAACTTTAGATTTTGCCTGTATATGTGTATGTGATATGTATATAGAAGATTAAAAATAAGCAATGAATAGAAAACAGATATAGAAGGATAAAAAAAGATATCTTTTGTCACATGTGCACATGCTTTTGAAATAAATTTTGTCTCCCTAAATAGTTCAAACCGTCAACTTATCTACAAATTCTGAAATATTAAGTTACTTGAAGACATCGCGTAAAAGAGCTACAATGTATTCTATACCTAAAGTTTTCCTCACAATCGACATCTTCCTCTCGGATAATTCGAATGATTTATTCAGTACACTCCGCTCTTCGGGCCAGTGTACACGCAATTAGAGATTTTGGTCGGAGACATCACGTGGATGAAGACGCAGCCTTGTCGTCTTCAGTATCCGACGGCACGCGACCTCGCGTGTCTATGGTCCGCCTTTTTCGTTTCACCAACCATCCCGCAAACGGCCACTGGCAACATGGCAACACATGTAAATTCAAAGTAAATATTTCAATGAAAGACTGTGTTTTGTACATTGCAGTATCGAAACTTGGCAACACATGTAAATTCAAAGTAAATATTTTAAAGAAAAAAGAAGAAAACATTGCATGATCGAGTCTCTATCAACCGATGGCTACAAGTATTCACAAACGTCTATCACTGTTTAAAAATCATTTAATTTATGTCTCAACATAAAAAGGTGGTTTGTCCTTTTAGTCACTGTTGTGTTTATGACAAATTATGCATTAAAACATCATTTCATTATTTTTATTATGATAAAAAAAATGAATATTATTTTGGTGTCTAATATAATTATGTATTACTTTAAAATAAACATTTTGGTTTACGCACAACATATGTACATAAAACGTGAAAAAAACATAACGAAAAATCTATTGAGTTAGTGAGTTGGTATCCTCAGAATTATACCAACCTATTTAAATGAGTTTTTAAACTGTCAAATAATTTATAAACTCAATTATTCTATGAAACGACTCTTTTCTGCTTGACTCATTTCTTCAATTTAGAACTTAGTATCACATATATATCCATACATCATTATTATTTCCTCGGTTAAGGTTTAGTTATTCCATATTTATGTTAATAAATATATTCAATATTACCTTTAGCTATACATGTCGGTGTTTACTTACATTTTTTTCGATAATTATAAGTTATTGCGTATAAATAAACTATATCAGGCTTTTATCAATGTTAAATAAATAACTCGAGACTGAACTCACGTCACCCTTGAGTACATTAAATAAAAAGGTATCAATTATATATCAATCGTAAATAGTTTATACAACTGTTTGTTTGCGGTGTTCGTTATAAATCCGGCATCATCGATATTCAGAAGCGATGTAACCACTTAGCTATTCCAATGGCATAACGTCTGACCAAATCTGAATAGAGCTATGGATGTGAGTTTTGGTATAGATTGGTCACCGATTTAATCCAATATAAAAAGTACATAGAGTTCGTGTGTTAAATTACCTATTTATTTATTCTTAAATACAATACATCAATAGCAATCATGATGTCATTTGTTTATTTTTTGTTATTCTATTCCCATTGCACCCTTTAAAAGCTTTTAACTTTAACGATAATTTAAAACGACAAATATTTATTAAAAGTATCAATAAGAGGGAAATGGTTCTATAAGTAGAATATGTGCGAACAAAATTATGCCACGAGTTGGTTGAACCCTATCTACCAATGAGGTATCAATTTATGTTGTTTGTCTTGTATACCATCAGAAAAAAGAAATAAAAACCTTCGGCTGCTTCTTGTTCGATTTATTTATTATTTATTCATTAATAGGTATAAGAACAGTATAGGCCATTTACACTTACAACTCATACAGTATTAATTAAGATACATAAAATTCATTTTAAATAGTAATTATAAAAAATAATGAAATTTCTTAAAATACATTTGGTATATTGCTATGATGTCATATATTGTGTTAATGTACATTTAATATCAAAATATATGAAAACGCAAAAAATACTGACATTGAATCAATGTACTTAACATTTATTCACGAAATTGTTATTAGTGTTCACGTGAAATTACATTTAAAAAAAGCACTGAATTGCATTAAATTCTATTTAAAATATTTTTCATTAAATTCTATATAGTAAAGAGACCTTATCTCAACATTTCTTTTTCAAAAGAAACTTCGTCATTTTATAAACTCTTCTTTTAACTCTGTGCCATTTTATAGGATTTGTCTTTTAAAGTATTTATTACGAAAGATCTTTCAATGGACTTGGAAATGAAAAATGAGAACTCTTTTAATCAACCACAGTTCCTTTAAATTGAGGTATATGCGATATAGTTATCATGATATTTATCATTTTGTATAAAATAATTGCTTGGATACCAAATCATCCGATATTGCAGACTCGATTAACCGAAGTTCCAACCCGTTCATTTATGGTGGTCTTAATAACAACGCTGCATAGATCATGCCTCCGTTGAAAATTATTTTAAATTCAAAACATTATCCGTGAAAACTTCTCATATGAAACATGTCATTGAACATGCCATAGCCCTAGCTCTGTTCTCTCAACATGCGTCATAGGTCTGCAAACGTATTGTTTCGATTCAATAGTGTTCCGGGTGTGAAAATATAATTGCTTCGCCATTAACTTTTATTTATGCGATGCTATCGAAGATGTGACTTGAATTTAATAAATATTTATAAGCCATCGCGCAATTATTGCTAGAAAAGACATACCTTGGTTGGACCGCCTAGACTAATAAAATAATAATAATAACAATGATTTAAAACGCTATAAGTTTTACATGTTTAACATTATTTACCTTTTTTTTAAATATATCGAGCCGAAAAATACTTGATCCTTGTTAACTATCGACTCGTTAGTCGAGTTGCATAATTAAATTTCTATTCTACAGTTTATTGATTCGTACGATTTTAATATAATCATCATTAGAAAAATAGGGCCAGTACTAGTACGAACATTCGTATATGACTGTTTAATTCATTCCTCTCTTAGTCAAGTACAATGTCAAAATTACTTATGAACGCCAACACGACATGTCGTTAAATTTAAATTTTTTGTTTTGCTTTTACAAAAACGCAATAAACATACAAAAACAATGTTTTTAAATTAACTTAATACTGACTCATTACCTAGATTATAGTAATTAGAACTACAAATTGATCGTTATTTAAACGACACTTGTCTCTTTTATACAATAGCAGAGGAACTTATATATTTTCGTTTAGCAATTCGTTGATAATCTTTTATCAGAGGACAAAATACCATAAATTAATTGAGATTAGCCATTATTTTAATAGGCATGGTTCAATTTATACGATTTGAAGTAGAACCTAAACTAGTCTCTTACCACAGACGATAGGAATCATATCACTGACTTGTTTATCAGACACGTGTCGACTTAAGCACATTATCATTTGCACATATACACATATATATTATACTATACACTTAACATTTTCTCTACAACTGAATCACACTTAAATATTCAACCATAACTATTCAAAAGACATGTAGCTATGACCACACTGTATAACTCAAAAATTCAAACTAAGCGAATAGCGTCAAAACCGGCCGTTACCTTTATCACTAAAACCGATACGAGTGACTCGCCATTGTTAATTATATTACGCTATAAATGACCCGTTCCGTCGCATTGTGAGTTAACCCTCTCGACGTGCTGTGCAGTTTTTAAGCGACTTTTTGCTCCAGTTTCATGTAAGTTTTTTCACGGACCGCAGTCACGTAATAATGCGGCGGTCGCAGAAAAAGTCTCTTAGCGACACTAACGGTCATCATTGTCCGGCTGGTGGAAAAAAATTCCCGACCATTACCAACTTACTTTGTTGGTCGAACGCTCTTACGAGTATTGCTTACAGACGGGGTAAAATAACGGTTTAAAAAGCAGTTGGACGCTTAATTGTAATTTTGCCTTTAATTCTACGGGGAATAATTGACTGACTTGTTTTTATTAGGTGAAAATATTCACCATACGCTTTGGCTGCAACTTACCGACGGCGGTTTCAATGCGCACGTTTTGTTTACCTGTTCCTAAACTACCGAGATCAAATGTAACTAGATTTATATCTCTGAGAATACCTTTGTCCATGAATGAATATGTTTATTTAAATATAATAATGTCTGTATCAACTTTGACTTCAGTTTTTAGTAACGTATCGTGTATCCTTTTTTTTGTTTATACAAAGCATTACATCATACTAAACATTAAAATTGAAGTATTTCTTTAGTTCTTAAACTTTTTCTCAAATTTCCTTTTAACATATCAAAATATTTAAAATAAAAACATTCTAGAGCACACTCGAAGTATTTCAAATATCCTAAAAATGTCAGTTCTTATCATAATATATTGGAATAATATCTGTAAGGGTATAAAAAAACAGACATTTTTACACAAGTACCGTTAGCGCGCCCGCATTTTTGCCTCATCCCAGAACAGCATGGTGGACAGAGAATTTCAATATACACTTGTAAATATATATCTAACATAATATAGCGATCGAAGGAGGGGAGAGAACTTTAGATGTGTGCGTGCAGTTCCTTGCTAGTATCGCCACTCGGCAAAAGATGGCGCTGACTTCTGACTAATTTGAAAGGAATTTATGTAATTTTTAATAAATAATACTGATATTTATTTTATATTTAACTAATTATGTACTGGCAAGTTGTCAAAGATATTATGAAAAGGCATATATGTAAAAAAATATTTAATTATCTTTATCTCATTTCAAAGACAGCGCTACATAAAATCGCGGAAAAATTGGGAACTAAGCGTCATTTCGTTGTGGAGTAAGGGCCTAGTTCGGTAGTTTTTCTTTAACGCCATAATGTAATTTATTTATATAACATTAAAGTTTGTTTTTAAATAAGTTGATGGCAAAGTTTTTTTTGGCAAATTTTCATCTGAACAACATTTACTGCCTTTTAAGAAGATCAAAGAACCTGATTTGATTTTCAAATGTAGACTTTTCCAATTTTTTAATTTATCTAACTAAATCAAAAAATAAACAGAAACGAGTTGAAAAGTTCATTTATGTTGATAAGCCGGCTTTTACGAGTATTTCATAGATATCTTTTTTAACTTATAAAACTAACCCTATGTTATTACAATAAGGTATTATATAGGTTCCTATTATATGAACTATCAGTTAGCTTTATACAATTTAACAAGGTAAAAGAAAACAAAAGGAGAAGAAGAAGAAAAAAAATCGCTTTTACTTAGCTTTGTATAATTTAAACAATTATTATTAACACTAGACGTTACCTGCTGCTCTTATCGACATTACGTTGTGGCGCCGACATTGTTTGTTGTTTTGTGATGTGAAGCGAGCCGAGAGAGCGAAACGGCTGCACATAACAACACGGTAACACATCGGTTATACAGCACCTGCATGGCGCTCTGTGCACTGCGGTCATCACCTGGAGATTCAACGTCGCATCTCTATACCCAGTCATAACGCACTACTTGACCTTCAAACCGGCACACAGTGTAGTTTACTGCTTGTAATAGTAGTAATATAATATCCTCCCGACCGATTCCGGCCACGTCCGCCGATTTACAAGAGATCGGCCGACTGCGCAGGATGTATTATAGCGCACAAACGTTTGCGCGGACACAGGTGCACTCACTTTTCCTTTACTCTCACAGCCCGATGGGACAACCGACACGACCGGAGAGAGTTCAGACGCAGGGGCGGTAACATTAAACCGACCTCTTAATAACGACTTCTCCAAGCCACCGTCAGACGGCGTCGACAAGAAGCCGGGACCGACTTTTTACATGCCCATCCGACGCATGGATCATCTTACTTTTCAGGCATTCGGGTAATCAGCCAGTAATGCCTTAATCCAACTACGAAACAACAACACAAAGTCATTGCCCCGCGCGGGATTCAAACCCACGATCTCTGTTTTGTGAAGCGCAATGTAGGCACTACTAGGCCACGGAGGCAGTTGAGGAGAAAGAGGAGATAGCTGTCAAACAATCAGTCCTTTGACAAATAAGGTTGAACGTGTGCTCTGGAGTCGCTGTGAGCCAGTCTCATTAGTTATAATAAGAAGAGAAAGCGATCGTTAAAACTCTGATATCCGTCTAATATGTACTTAAAGCATTCAGTACAATTTTCGATCTCACTGAATATACCATATCATCTACCATAATATCTTTGTGCATTTTATAAAATTCCCAATACTAATTTTATTTTCAACAAAGCAATACCATCCATCGAACAAGTCAAACAGAGGTCGTAACTGCGCAATAAAATCACAACTTTCGGGCCCTCGAATGTTTAATAAAAGGATAATAGGCCCAGATATTAAATGGTGACTCCCCAACTCGATTGGATTATGTTAAAAAACCAATATAAATGTTAAAAGCCGCCGCGGGGCGCGCCTCGATAAAACTTCGGAGGAATCCACAGAAAGTTTTAATTCAATCATAATGCATGCGACTTTCGCAGTGTACCTCGCGAGAGAACGTGACAATTTTTATTGAAAAAAGTAGGAAAGAAGCTTACGTTACGAGCATGTGATTTGGCGATTTCTTTATAAAGAGAGTCAGAGAATGGACACAAGTTTAAGGTTTATGCCTTTACTTTCGACGCTCAACTTTTCAAACTTGGGACTTTAAAACAAACTTGAAGCGAGAAACTTTGACAATTACCCTACCGCTAAATAGTAACGTATAAGGACTTCTGTGTTTCTAAGAGCAATGTTGCCAGCAACTGGGCAAAAACTTATTACATCTTAAATCGCTAGATTACAGCGAGCGCAGCGCAGAGAATAACAACATCATATATGTGTCACTTGTCACTATGAGCACAATTTGTTCACCTTGTCTATTTATCTCCTAGATTAGAAATTCCTTTTTTAATGTGATAATGATTTTATGTTATTATGTTTTGAGAAACGAAACAATGTTTCGGAACACATCGTATGAAAACACACAAAACATGTCTCAGAAACATATTCGACCTATCATATGTGCCAAAAATCGCGTACGGTGCGAACGCGTCTCTGTATACTGTCATAAAACAGAGATTAAAACGTGCTTTGTTTTGTGAATGTTTGTGAACTCTTTTAACCAAAATAGAGACAACGTTGCCTTATTTTAGTCGAAAGTGAAATCCAATGCTTTTTAACATATTACAACACAAAATAGTTTGTATGTTTATGAAAACCGGATGAAAATCTGTTACGTTTTTGTAATTCAGGTTTATTCACACTTTTTCTTTATTTACATGGGTTAACATTTTATATGATGACGAAAACACATTCTTCATTTAAACAATATTTAAAATAAAATATATAAGACGTTAACAGATATAATATTATATAATTAATTAATCAATCATAATTGTTGAATAGTGCGCCACCAACTTATCACGATTGGAAGGCCGGAAACGAAATAACACTTACTTGTGT
This sequence comes from Eurytides lysithous rurik, assembly GCA_018247575.1. NCBI lineage: Eukaryota > Metazoa > Arthropoda > Insecta > Lepidoptera > Papilionidae > Eurytides > Eurytides lysithous. The sequence goes on along the minus strand of DWHO01003700.1, from coordinate 3,098 downwards.
ACCTAAATACGTTTTTATAATAGCACTTGTCAATATCTCGAAGCTAAAAATGAAACACTGCGCAGAAAGATGTGTTTATATACCTTGCCAATTGCTATTGTGCTAATGGATTCAATCCCCAGTTGGATTTTTTGTATGTATAGATATTCTTATATCGGTCGGGATGTATGAGATTTTGTGCCCATTTAACGTTTTTTGTAAAAACCCTAACCGATGAAATAATTTTATATGTAATTTAATATATTTTTATGGTAGAGTGGGCAAATTACTGCTAAATACGTTATAATATACTATACATATATCCCTTGCTAACATTTAACGGGATAAGATCCCGTTATCTATTACACTTGCATCTAGTGAATATACTATCTAGTCAGGCGCATAATGCCTAGCCAAATGTTTTTTTTTTGTTACTATAGGAAACAGTCAGCAATAAATTTAATAACGGCCATTAATTAGTTAGTTACAATTGTTGCCATCTATTGGTGAATAGCTAAAACAGGTTACATTCTACATACTTTTAGATATTATACGGTAGAATATGTGACATATGTCTAATATATATATTTTAATGTTTAAAAAAAAATTTTAAATTAAATAAAACTGAGTTATTATACTTTTTATTAGAAATTTTATAATTAAACTTTTTTGGCAACATCGACACAAGTCAATCTGTCAATTATCAGCTGTCACAGTTGCATTTTAGAGGTTATTATTTTTTTTTTTTATTTTTTAAGGATATTAACATATTGTGTAATTTGATAACTCTTAAACTTAAGTGATACAATATAAACGTAAGAAAAAGTACATTAATAAGAACAAAAAATAATGGTAGAAGTATAGCCGTCCTAACCTCGATTTCTGTTTCTTTTTAGATGAATCTTATAAGAAGAGGCATAACTCTCCTGACTTCAGGAATAAGAACACAATGCAGTCAAATACCAGGTATTTCTGAACTATAACAATATTCATTTAAAAGAATATGATTCATGTTTAGAAATATATTTTCATCATTTCTTGCATTAATTTATCATCGGTATATCTGATTACTGGTTATTTCTATGTAACAAAAAACAATAAATAGTTATTTATCGTTTGTCATTTGAAGATAACAAATCTTCACCATTGTGCTCATAGCTATGCAGAGCCACACAATGTTGTGAATAGAAATAAGTTAAATTTTGCTTCGTTTTTCTACTGCTTTCATCAAACAGAATTGTTAGATGATATACATCTGCGCAGTAATTCTGCTAGCAACATTTCCCTTATTGCTGGAACAGTAATGCATACACCTAACTACATAGCAGTAGAATGACTAGCAACGCAGACGTACGACTCCAGCTAGACTCTGCAAAAGAGTCCTTCAATTTAATTTACCATTCAAATGTTAAATTAGACCTTAAATCTTCAATTATTGTCTGTTTGGATTACTGACACTGATATCAAAGTTTGAATATTAGCACCAAAATGCACATATACTTCGAGTAACACTTTTACAGAGTAACACTTCTCTGTACAAGTGTGTAAACAAAATTGAATTAACACACACACATGGAGTGATTTTAATTACATTGTTGAAATCAGTAAATTAAACCAAGGTTGGTGTATGTCACATGAAATATTTTGAGTTTGCTGGTTACTACGTTTTTGCTTTCCAGCGTCAACTTGTATCCAGAGAGTCTGTCTGTGTTTAAACAATAAACCTTTTTTGTCTATTTTTCACATAAGACTACTTCATTAATATTGATAAAACCTTATTTTCTGTTGACTTGAAACTTGACTAATATAGTAGGAAATACCTGAAACATGTAAATAACATGAATAATTATGTCCTTCTGACCGATATTGGCCGCAACAGCCAATCTACAAGTAACAAACCATCTGCTGGATATATTACAGTGCACTGGATTATTGTTAGGACACAACCTTTTCATTTTATAGCAAATATGATGGAAACCTGATATAGAGAAACAGTTGCAGAGGCGGAAACATTACACCAACCTCGAAAAGAACGATTACTCCAAGCCACCGCTAGATGGCGTCAACAAGTCGCCGAGACGGACTTTTCACAACTCATTGTTTGTCATCCCACCCCAATCTATTGAAGACAATCTTCGATTTCTTAAGCGCGTGTATACCACTAGGTCGTGAGCCAATTAAATTATAGCATGTTAACTACAATGCAGTTGTAGTTGTCCTGTTCTTGTTTTCACTTAAATGAACCGATATATTGCGGGAAACTTCAGCCACCCCTAAAATTTCACGTGTTAAGATTTACTGGGCCTTTGCCACTGTTATTAATCCATAGCTGTATTAACTCACGTTAGCTGCTTACGAATACCTTATTATAATTAAAATTTAAAAAATCACAGTATTTATTGCGTTTTAATTCAATTTTAAATGCCCGATGTTTCGGTCATTTAACTGAGATAGTTGTCCAGTTCGTCCGTCCGTCCCGTTCTTTAATTCTCTTTATTTGATATTTTATTACACTTAATTCTTCTTCATCTTCTTTGTCGCATTCTTTATTGCTGAAGGTCGTGCCCGTTCTATAAATCCTTAAGAGAGACGTAGAAGAGCCGACGAGATGCTTCCACGCCTCCCTGTCTAATAATTTAATTAAGAACACGTAATTGATATGACGCCACCGCCGTTTAAAGAAGTCTGCAATAAAAGAAAAACTTCGATGTTTTGATTGTCTATTGTTAATTCTATTTTCAAGACTTTTATATATATAATTATAAAATCTATCTAAACATAAATCTAAATCTAATAACTTACATTAGTTTATAATAAATATTAAGCTTAGTATATCTATAGAATAGTTTTCTTGATTTTTGGTACCTGAGCGCAATTGTTCATGGACTTTGGATTTACGCATGAGGCCCTTCCACCTCTCATCTCTTCAATTTGAAAACTACATGAGAGACGATAAAATACATCATTACTTTAATATACATCGATATATTAAATGAAACGTGTTGTTATTGGTACTAACCTATATATATATATTTTTTTTCTTCTTTTTTTTTTTAAAAAACGCTGCCCCTATTGTAAGATAGAAATATGTTGTGTTATAAGGGCGTTTTACATACATA
>DWHO01003699.1:0-11749 GCA_018247575.1 Eurytides lysithous rurik | reverse complement strand
TGCCTCAGTCCTGAGAAGAACAGGCGAAAGAAACTCACTGAACTTTAACTTATTTTTTTTAAATAACATTGACAATTAATATAATTTACATCTCGAAATGGCCTGGAGGCGATCACATCATTCCCATGGTGTGCTATCTTCAATGAAATTATTTACTGTATAACACCTTTAGCACAAATTTGGCAAGAGGAGCTTTGTGGACTTTTCTGGAATTCTATTGGTAAAACATATACATTGCCCATAAAAAGAATTACTGACTCGTAAGGGAGTCTTAGGTAAAACAAATTTGTTTTTGTTCCTAGTGTTAATGTTGTGCACACTGAAGCTGCAAGTCGGGTAACATGGAACGTGGAAAACGAAATTCAGCCAAAATAATGGTTTCCAAAACATGACACTAGGCTTCTCTACTTGCACGCCGGTAATTGCACATTTATGCAGCTATAGCCGTAGGTAATAAAGACGACCGTTTCGTTTTTGACTGTTGCCGTCATGCCACTTAGTAAACTTCGCTTTGTCGGCTATAGACGCAGGTGTCCGTCAACGTGTTAAAAAAAAATCCTACCCATATCCATCGCGGTCCGATCTGAAACCGTCGCGGCTTCCGTAGCCGCCGCGATCTCCGTCACGACCGAATCCCCCTCGCTCCCTTCCACTATAAATTGAAAGTAAATAGGCATGTTATTAATGACACTGAGAATATAATTAATCACACAGAATGATAATAGATTATACTAAGCTTTAAAAGCAAAAAAGTTTTGATCACTTTCATGTTTTCTTCCCATTCTTAATAAAAATGTATTATAAAGAACAATACAGCAGCTAAAGCAGTCCCTAATTAAAGCATATGCAGTAAACATACATTTTGTTAACAAACATTGACACATTAGCCGCATAGGCTAAAAGCGTCAACGTCAGTTAAGATAAGATAAGAAGATTGACACATTTTAATATTGTTATAAAAGTGTCTTTGTAAAGACATTTTGAACTGAAAAATAAACATTCATATTTCTTTAACATGTGTTTAATTTAACAGAATGGCCTAGAAAACTTCAAATTTTAGACAAAAAATTTCATTTCAACATAATCTTATTTTAATTTGAGATATAATACATGCAGTAAAAACAGTAAGAAGTTAAAGAAGATACAAAATTGTCTTAAAATGGACCAAGGAAAAGTGTATGTGGTAAATCATCACATGTGGACAAGAAAACAAGCTAGTCTGGAATTTCATATATCCTCATAGAAGCCTGGCAAAAAGATTAATATTTATATTGTGAAGTAGCTAAAGGCCCCTTTTCAGTGGACAGCGGGACCCTTGTAACATCTCTTAGTTTTATGGATGTACAAATTTTAAGATGCTTTAAAAAATATATCTTACCGATCTTCACCATAACGATCCCGTCCGTACGAGTCGCGGCCACCATATGGAGTCCTAGCAGGCTCCGGAGGCGCTTGCCGGTCTCCATCACGCCATCCGCCCGGCTTATTGTCAGTGCTTGCTAAGAAAAGGTATAATCTTTTATTTATTCTGTTTGAACCTGTGTCTTAATGCAGAAAATAACAAAGTCACTCAGGATTAAGTTAAAATGACAGACGGAGTGAGCCATAGACTAGTCTGAATTGAGTTACGACGACGTCGTGTCACAGATTATACTAAAATTGCCGGTCGCAGAGAACTTTCAACGGCGCTCAGGGCAGAGTCTCGCCCTGAAGGGGTCCCTGACCAAACCACTGGGCCTACGTTTCTGGTGCCCCTGCCGTTGCTAATAAGCAACGCTCCCGTCTAGAGAGTTGAAACAACAAAACAACCTTTACTCAGACCTTCCCGGGACAGAGTGAGTAATTATGGTTTATTCATTGGCTTTAAATTTTTGACCATTTTTTTTATTTGGTCATTTTTATTGGATTGGTCTCTAATAGATAAATATCTAATAGATAAAGCAAGTGACCATACTCTGTAAGTGTGTCCCAAGTGCGACATTATAGCTCACTCCATGCCACTTTCTTCTTAATAATATCATCATAGTGATAATAATATTTTTTTTTGTTAAACCTTTTCCATGTTAAAATGTTGCATCAATTGTTACTAAAAATATAATTATTATATATTCCTGACAATGCTTTGACTGTTACTAATACTAAAATCTGAAAGTGGTAGTTTTAGATTTGAAATATTATTAATGGTTAAAGTTTCAGTTTAACACAACATTACTTCAATGGATTGGTATGATTTTTACCTAAAAAAATTAACATCAAAGCCACGGGTATCTCAAGTATTCAATTATAATGGTAATGTTGGTAAAATACTACTGTACTTACAATCTCTCTCGCGTTCCCGGTCCCGGTCCATGGTACGGGGGCGTGCCTGTGACTCAGGCACGGCACGAGGCCCCGATCGCCAATCGCCCATGGTGCGCTCGGGATCATAGTCCCTGTAGTAAAAATAGAATAATAAAGTTAGCCAATATGACTGACTGCCACATAAATGTGGAGGCTTTTGTCCAGTAATGAGAGGTGTCAGACTTCACAAGACTTAAATTTTAGAATATTTATGTATTTATTTAAGAGCATTTTTCCCATTGTATCTTAGATTTGCAGGTTTTCAATCTTTTTCTTCTATCTATAATTGAATATGTAAAATAAAATCAGTGCATAAAAATAATAAAGAGAAATTCACCATTTTACCAAAGGCCCTGAAGTAAAACTTTAGTTGAAAAAGTAACAATAGTGCGATGTATTAAAACGAAATAGACATATTCCCACCTCGCGTGTCTTGAAGTGCAAAACGATAACATGAAACCGTTTTATTTCATTTTGATAACCAGTCTAGACATCAAACTGATTGAAATGAACAGATTGAACTATTGTGTGTTTGATACAAACCATTGTTTTAAATGCTTAATGTGTATTTCTGTTTATATTGTTTATTTCCGAAAAGATATTTAATCAATAATTAAATGGCTTGCGTTACTAAAAAAAAGCTCAGCTGCGGAAAATCCCATTAAAATAGGAAATGTTGCCATATATGATATAAATGACTGTATTTTTGTAGTTTTGTAGTTAATTTTGCTAAACGCCATGTTTATGCTATCCATGATTGAATTAATGAAATCATATTATAGCCGATTTTTTTTAAGAAAAATGAGCAATTTATTGTTATAATAGTGTTGTGCAGTCACAATTTCGTTGTCGATAAAACGAAAATACATATGTAGTGCATAATACACAGGACTGGACATACTTTAAGTCAAATACTGACTTTAAGTAATACATACTTTAAGTAATACAGTATTACCCAACATTCTTGAGTCAATTTATATGATTGTAAAAAAAAGATATGTTTACATAATAAACAGTTTTAGGTAGTCTTGTCACCAAATTGACTACATTTAATTAATATAAGTGAACTAATAGATGGTAACTTTTAAATTATAATCAGATAATTTGAAAAATTTAAATATGTTTATATGATTTTATATCATTGCTGTGAATATTGCCTCTTAAACCCTTACTTAAAATGTCACAAGAAATATGGACATTTTTCCCTATAATCCATAGTTTCATCTTTAATATTATAAAATGTGAGGTATTCAATTTTTATTTATCAATACTAATTTAAGCATGCCCTAACTGATGTTATCGATATAAAGTTGAATGCAGTTGGTTCATCTCTTTCTATTGCACTAAGTATACTTGATGAAAAAGTGGAACTACTTAAAATCACGTTCAATTCAATGTGCGTTCTCTAGGCTTAATAAGTACTCTAAGATTTTACCTTACTAGATTGCTACTTATGTTACTTGAATATATGGAATTAAAAGTCAGCACTCAGATTTATGACCAATTTGCCGAAGAGTGTGATGGGGTTACAAAAGGTGGTTTAGAGCATGGGTCGGTAACCTTTTGTTTAAAAATGGGCCACAAATGTTATGAGGACATTGACGTGGGCCACATTTCGTATAATTAACGCTTTTTTTTTAGATACCGGGATACATATCGGGTAAAATGGCCGCATCGTAGTAGTTTACTGGCCGCGCATGAGGCTCGATGCTTGCTCTGGTTTAGAGTATTTAAACTTTTGCGTTTCTACCGCTGTTTGAGGTTAGTTAAAGTTTAAGCGATTAGTTAAATTTATTCAATATTTACTATTGATATAGTTGTCTATAGGCACATCTAGCAATCCGTCATAATCTTAAAAAAAAGACTACTATCATGTGAAATCCTACACCATTACCTACTTAAATAAAATGTATTGCTATCACCATTCTTCATTCACCATGAAAAACTTCTATTACCTGTCACGATCGGATCGACCACTTCTGCCCATACGACGGTCATTTTCATTGGTGGAAACTTCTATTCTTATTCTTCTACCACCAACAGTCTGTGTGATAAAAGTATTTTTTTGTTTTTAAAATTTCTATGATTATAATAAAATTGTATTACATATCAATGTACATTAAAAATGTTGATCTTGATAGTTCAATCTTCAGGGCACCTTACACTAAAAAACGCTGCCCTAGAAAGTATTCATCAATATGTTAATGCATACATACATCTCATATGAATATGTAAAATAATTAATGGATGTATGAAATTATTAATATATATTTACAAACAATCCAAACTATGCATGATCAAATTCTGTTCAAAATATGTTACTGAAAAAATAAATTACGAAAGTAATGTATATTATTTTACACATTAAATACATTTCCAAAAAAATCCTTTTTAAAACTTAATACAATGCAGGGCATTATCCATTAACGCACTGAAGTAGAACATGTATCATTTCACACCTTTGTGAAATGATACATGTTCAATATATTGACAGTTGTCACAAAAGAAATCTCATTTGGCGAAAAACTTATCAGCATTAGTATAGCAAAGCTTTTATAACATTTAATAGCATATAGAACTAATTTTTTACCATCCCTAATTTTTAAAGAACATTTATTTAACAGTCACCTCTAAAAGTAATACTATTGTAATTAGGTTAAAAAAAACACTGTAAAGTTCATTACGAAAATGTAAACAAATTAACAAATCTGTTATTTAATGATACATTAAATTAAAATAATCTAACAGTAAAAAAATACATGACAAAAGTTGACACTTACCAAGTCTTCAATATTCATAGCACTAACAAGACTTTCTCTATCTTCAAAGTCCACATAACCATATCCTTTAAGACGCCCACCCTCTCTTGGAAGTCTCAGATTAGTAATCTGAAATAAATGATATGCATTTAACAACAATTACATATAACTCTATAATTTGGATAACTTTATCAATTATTAGTCAAATCACCTCTAAAATAAACTAATATTATTAAAAACTGATTATATAAAAGCTTTTTACTGCATCTGCACATGGATCAAAACTCATGGCAAAATACTAAAAATTGCCAAATTTACAATTTATTTTTAAGAATTTGTATCATAAATTATAAACATTTTATTCTTTGTTGCTTCAATTGCATCTTACTTCACCATAGATTAAATAATTTGCTAAGAAGTATATTTTGTTATGTAGATCACATCATAGACAGCATTGAACTTACTACTATTTTTTTTTAAATGTCTTTAAAAGATAATGTTTTGAAATAAAAAAAACTAAAGCAATATTGCAAAAATAATAATGTTAAATTTTTTAAACATTAGTAATGATAAAAAAATGGATACTAATTATTTTGCACAATATAATAAGAGATAAAATTGTCAATGGCTCTTGAATAATCACGTAGATAAAATGTATCTTTTTAATTTCATGGTTTTGTCCATACAATGTGAGCTTTGTTTAATGCAGTTTTTTCAATATGGGTTATAAAAAGTTCCTATAATAAGGAACTGCAATAAAAAACTAGGTCTTATTACCCCTCACTGCACTGATGTTATATTGTAGTGCATTAGTAAAAGACATGCATATTTATTTGCACTCATTGGTAACAGTGGCCAGCCAATAAACGCCCATATATGCACTTATGATGCAAATGTGTTAAGTCATCATTATTTTGAAAATTGCTTAGACTAACTTTCAAGACTTCCAGTCTAAATTACACGACGCATTAATTCGTTTCATGTTGTCTAAGCTATGACTGAACCTGACAATGTATAATTAACTCAATTTGAAATAACCTTAAGGCCTTCAAACAGGTCAGCGATGGCACTCTCCTCCATATCATAGGGTAAGTTGGAAATGTGTGCGATATACGGAGGGCGGCGTGGGATGCTCTCCTCGTCAACTGCCATGCCACCACGCGCGGCACGCGATGCCGATGGTAGCACCACCGGAACGCGAGGTCGCGAAGCATAGTTAAAGCTTTCAGCTAAAGATATAATTCATCATAACAGTCAGAATATATGATTTATTATTGCACATTAATACCTGTTATATACAAAATAAAAATTGTCAGAAATTTAGATATTAAATAAAAAGCATGTATAAATAATATAAAGAGTAAATGAAACTATATATAAATAAGAAATTCTAAGATTTTGTTTGAATTTGAGATCAAGAATTATGAAAATTCATTACTACATCTTTGAATTCAAAAGATTATATACAATTTAAAACACTGTTTTTTGAAATACTAATGCAGTTGGGTTGCAAAAGCTGCACCATTTTATCTTTTTCTAATGCATTGCCATTTTATTATACAATCCTTTTATTCAAATTTTAGAAATATACACAAATCCATTGTGTTTATTTCTAGATAGAAATTATTGGGTATTTGAATGATGACACAAAAACTTCCACAAAAATCTTAGCTTGTCTCATACTACTTTTAAGAGAAAATTTAATTAATGTATAAAAGATAAATATAAAATATTATTAATGTATAAAATATGATATCCTTCTTATACATTTTGGAATAGAGCCTCGATTTATTAATTTTCTATCAGCCCAAAAAGGCTCAGATGTAGCTTTGCACCTTGCCTTAATTTCTAGGTTGTAATTAAAAATACATATTAAATATTTGAAAAAGGAAAGAATAAAGAGAATTCTTGAAGACATACATGTCTTTATCATAATTAATATTTTTTTAAAATGCAAATACTATGTTTTATACATATTTTTTTAATTAAGAAATAAATTTACTATTTTCTAGATCAAAGTTATATAAGACATAAAACTATTATCTATATTTTCATACTTCAATGCATGCTCATTTTGTACATTTTTTTGTTCAAATTCAATAGTTATTTGAGTGAATTTCTAAAATGAAATGTTTATTAATGTTTTATGTTGCATTGAAGGAACCTATTTCAATTTATTGGTTCTATATATTATGACCTTATTTTTTTTTTTAAATCATTAAAATCACTAAAGAAGATTTAGAAAGAAAATTTAGTTACATTATTAATTTTTTTAACACTAAGAAATGTTATTTTCGTTCTGTGATATTTGAATTTATATTTACAAGCAAATGTCATATTTTTAGACTTACTTTTTTTTGGTTAATTTTTAAATAGTTAAAAGATCATAAATATTTCAATTATTTAAAATCATATATAAATTGTTTACAAAAATCAGCTACTAATGCACCTGTCAGTTAAATATAATTATATACATATAATTAATGAATGATATATTTTTTTTAGGTCTAAACACATTTTATCTATAAAATATATATATATATATTGACACTGGAAAGCAAAAATGTAATAAATGAGACATGAAGTAATTTTATTTTTAATTACATTATTGAAATCAATAAATTAAACTGCATAGATTGGTGTATGTCTGGTGAATAATTTTGGTTTTGCTGGTTACTATATTTATGCTTTCTAGCATCAATATTTTAATTACCCACAATAAGCATTCTTTAAAACAGTTTGTATTTAAAAATTAAGAAGCCCTCAGTTATAATTGGGAGCAAGTCAATGAAAGACTAGTCTGAATTGAGTTATGACCTCAGTCACCTCGTAGATTATGCTCAAATTGCTGGTTGTGAAAGATTTCAATAGCATCAATATCTACGCCTCCTCCACACACACCCGCGTCGGTATCCTAAGCTTGATATTGAACTACAATTTCTGGTCCCCTCACCTTCTCTATAAGAGAAGCATCCGGCTAGAATGTGGTAAAAACACGTAAACCTTTACTCAGACCTTCCCAGGGTGAAGTGAGTGACTAGCACTTGTGTGTGCACCCCAAGTACGAGATTAACATTGACTTGCCTTTACCCTTCACATCATCACTGGGCATTTCATCAGAAATAAAATTAAAATAGCATTCAAACTGATACTTGCTTTCATCATCTACAGAGTCGGCCCAATTGTTTGTCGTAGATATCGTCGTCGGCTCCGCAAGGATGACACCCATGTCGGCTTTGATCCATTTTGACTTCTTTGATTTCTTGCCTGTAAATTGTTGCACATGAACCAAATCGAGTAAACAAAGGGCAAAAAAAATGGCGAGTACATCAAAGGGCAAATAACGATGACGCACAGCAAGTGATCGACCTAGGACGATTTTGGAAAGCGGTTATGTGTGGAGACATTCAGAGGACAATTCAATGAACCATCTGGTGCTGTTGGTTATTAACAAAGCTGATAGTTTAAGGTTATTATAAACGGTAATTAACTACATTTTGTATAAATGTAGTGTAATAAACGTTAGGGAAGTTGGCCACGCGGTAAATCCAACGTCTGCAGAGGAGAAAAGTTGACACGTTAGCATTAAAAAATTGAGATTTATATGTTTTTACCTTCATCTTAAGGTAAACAAACTAAAAGACTACCAGAAATAAGTAGAGAAATTGATAATAATACATATAATAAAGAATAAACTAAAGGTTTAAGATATGACAAAATTTATAAAACTAACCTGTAGCGGCCATATTACAAGGCTGGGGCCTGGGTTGCCACTGATCGAAAAAAATGGTTTTCTCCAGAAATACCATGAAATTTAACTATGTCTGCATAAGTGATACCACAATATAAAATTGTAAATCCATAAATATTTTTCGGAACGTACTTATGTAAATCTTTTAAATAAAGTGAATATATAAGACACTCTAGTATATAAATTAATTTAAATGAATAATATTTACGTGGAATATTATCTTTTTTATGAAAAAAATGTAATGATACAAAGAAATAAAATAATGGTTATTGAGTTCACAGCACCTAGTTGTTCATATTTTTTCACATATATAAAAAATAATAGAATTACAATGTTTTGAAAATACTAAATTTATAATTTAATATGGTGAGTATAATTATTAGTATATTAGTTATTAATTAAAAAAAATATTAAAATCGATAACAAAATTATTATATTATACAAATTGGATGAACGATATAATGTAGAAAATATTACGATCTTTACTTGCTTAGATAAGCTTGCCCATTTGTGAAAAAGCAAAAGCATTAGCAAGCAAGCAAGCAAAGATATTCTAAGACACCATAGAGTTAATGGCTTTTGTAACATTATTTTAAAATAAAAGACATTATTTTATTACTTATATAAAACACTTTATTTTTATATATATTCTGGGCTTCTGGGCACCGTACACACAACGTAGGGGAAACCTAACCGGGGGAAGATTTTGGTATTTTTTTTAAAACGATGAATCAGACTAATGTTTGGTATAAAATCATTAACAACGATTGTAATCCGGTGCGGTTCACCATCGGCCAGGCACACGATCATATCGTATGTAGGTTGCGAATTGAGGATTTCACGTTTGTCGACGAGCGCGCTGCAACGGGTGAAGTTTTTTATTCACAGTGTGGTGTGTTACGAGGTTGGACAGATAGCACATTAACTTCCGCTATGAAGCGAAGGCAGCGTTTTTAGCAACGCTTTTGAAGTGGCTCTCATTACTGTCTTAATGCCGTTGAGAGAGCGCGGGTGGCATAAACAAATAGTTTATTGCGTTTGATGTTACGTCATCCAACCGAGAAATATCTGATGCATATTCTGAGATGGTAAGGAGTATATTCCAATAGCCCTTGCAGTGATTTTTAATGTATTCAGAAAGTCTTAGCGATATTTCTTTAAAATTTGTTTGTTTTAATGCCTCGATACGCATTTGCATAGCTTTTTAAATAAGGAACACAGGTTGCGAGTCTGAGAAAATTATTTGGCACCATTTTAATAGGTGTCCAGTGTTTTGCGGGAATCTGTGCGAACTATACGCTTGCACAGTAGGGTGTATGTAAGTTAATTTTTTTATTTTTAGGATAATTAGTATTAATAATGTGTTTCAGCTTTAGTTTACATAATTTTAGGTGTAATTTGTGTTTTTAGATGCAATTCGTGTGTTAGCGCTGGTATGATAAAAGTACGTCAAGTAGTTACTTAGATATTTGATCTTGTATTGACGAATTATTTTACCGGACAATCTTTTTCTGTCAGTAAGGATTAAAACTGCCATCGAAAAAGATCGTCTTGATTTTATTTTATCAGGGATTATATCTATCCTTAAGTTTCTGAAACATTTTAAGCTAAGAGTAATTTGTATGGACTGAAGCATGCGAGTCTAAGCTTTACTGCGGTTAGTCGCGTAAAAAGCCCTATTCCCTTTGTTTATACAAAGGGAATAGGGCTTTAGGGCCAACTTGACCTTAAGTATTACCGCGATTAACACATAAAAATTTTAAAATATATATAAGTCATTAAATATGTATTTTTACGCTCCTTAGAGCAAAAAACACGAGTGACTATAGTAGCATTGACATAACAACTGTTTACCCTGTACGACCATGTTTTTACACATAAATAATTATGATTATGATTAAGTATATGTATAAATATTTGAAAGTGAATCAAATGTTATCGACCAACGAAACGAATAATAAAATTTAGCTTTTTTAGAGATGTGAGCAAGCCAAAGTAGTTGTCTAAGAGCAAACAACGCACTTTTCCGTAACAACAGAGCGTTCCTCGGCTAATACATTTTAAGTTACACGAGTTCAACTATTTGGCTTCGAATTCGTCGCCTAGGTATATAAAATATTTAATCTAGAGATGTTAGATGGTGTATCATTAGGTTTTGTTTTTACCCTGGCAAATCTTACTTGGCAATTACGCAGTAGTATTATCTTGAGTCGTGTAAGAGTCCTCTTGCTAAGAAAATAATACTGTGCTTGATAAGTCAACTTTCTAGTTTCTATAAATTAATCACCGCTCCATCGATTGACTGGTAGAGAATGCCTAAAAGCATTAAGTTCACCCTTTGTAATCCTTTTTTTAACGCATATATCCAATAAAGAATTAATAATTAAATACAACTGATAAGCTTTGCTTCACCGAGTTTAGAAGGCCCATTGTTACTTTCAAGTCTTCTAACAGCTACCGTGATGTCAAAGTTAAAGGAAAAGTAAAAGGGTAGTTAGCTGTTTTAAGAAATAGTTCAAATTGTTATTTCTTCGAGTACACTATTATATATATACTATATATACTACTTTTAGATTTAGATTCGACAAAAACAGCGACTTCAGTCTTACGAGCAAGCGGCTAATTTGATGGTAAACGATCACCACTGCCCATGGACATTTACAAGATCACAGGACTTGCAAGGCTTGCCTTTGCTTGCTGCTTTGCCAGCTTTTAAGGTGGGAATTTTTAGAAAAGGTAGGTTGAAGAGAGAGCGGGGGGAAGGGAAGTGAGGAGACGGGATGGGTTTTACACGATAATTTATTGTAGCTTTATTAACAAACCATATTGGTATGCTGTGTACAACGAACGATGCAGTTTTTTTTTTTTTTTTATTGTTTAGACACACCAACAGCATAAC
>DWHO01003698.1:0-11749 GCA_018247575.1 Eurytides lysithous rurik | reverse complement strand
CACGCCGATTTTCTGTGAGGTCGTGGTACTAATCCGGTTCGAGCCGGCCCATTCAGCAGCGGGTACAGCTGCGTGGCAATACCACCGTAGTTCTATATCAATCCCTCCTCTTAAAACTAAGAAAATTAAATCGTCTGCCAGAGCAGTGCTGACTAAAAATAAATTGTCGTTCAAGGGGTTAAATAGGAAATGTGTATCGTCACATATTAATGTTTATTTATTTTTTTCTATTTAAAAATATTGGTGTTGGTTATTCATATAGTATTTTTATTGGTATAGAAACAGTTTAATGTTCATTTCACAAAAACTTACTTATCGGGTCAAATTCAGTATTCACTTAACATTGCCTCGGTCTATCTTAAGACCTGTTTCAGATTGTCAGCGCTCAAGCACTTTGAGATAAGCCACGAAGTCAAGGTAAATTGCTTCATGATCTTATGTAGAATGTTTGTGCTTTTAGTCTATGCGACGTGGTAAAGTTTCATCAGGACACGGAACCCAAGTAGTAACTTGTGACGAGTTGGAAGCTAAATGAATTATTTTTTTATGAAGTAGAGGGCAGACGAGCAAGTGGCTCTCCTGGTGGTAAGCGATCACCGCTGCTATGGACCTTCGCAACATTTGGGACTTGCAAATGCGTAACCAACCTTAAACATAGAGATGGGGCAGGGTGTTTAAATAAAGAACTAGTAATGAATATTCGTGACGAAATGAAATCAAATATATCAAAAATTGTCTTCACTCTGTCGAAAAATACATAGATATACATAATCATTAGAAAAAAAATAGATTAAGCAAACAATCATATTACGTGTTATGATAAAGTCTTCGTAAATGCACGATAAAGTAGATGTAAATTCTGATAAGATCTAATTACCTGTACATTTTGTTATTAATCTAAGGTTTGCTTTCCTTATGAAAAAATAAATATCAAATAAAAGATCTCTAATAATTAACTGAGAATAGATTATTCGTCATGGCCGACTGTTAATGTCAAAACCTATAAAAACAAATACTATAACATAGTTTTTAAGTGGCTTAAAATTTACACACACCTATTGACTGGTTATTGTTCCTAGTAGGTTAGTACCGTTCGAAGGTATTCCACCGGAAAACGAAAATCTGCAATGTATTAATATGTTCGAATTGAGAGGGCAATGTTTTCAGAGATTTTGCTGAATGATGAGCAAGGAGTTAAGCAATATTTTGATCAAATGCTGAGTTTTGATCAAGAGTTTCGCTTTCACTTTGATCAAGTACTTGAATTGCTCACCTAACCCAACCACAAAAAATAATGTTTCATTTAAAATAGTTTTATTACAGGGTATATTTTCCGAAACACGAAATTGTAGTGTAAGACAATTATTTCAATAATCCGTTTGGCGTACGAGCTCAACTATTTGTTTGAACCTCGCGGGTCATCGTGGGGTACGATTTTCATCCTCAGATAATATTTGTACGAATTCCATCTGGAATTTATACAAATATTATCTATCTAGTTGCTTCATATCTCGAGGTTTGTACGTGTATATTAATTTTATGTAATAAATATATATAAATATGCCCATAGAACTCAAGATATTTATTTAATCTTAAATTAGGGGCAGTGTAAAATAGAAAGCATAATCGCTTTCTATTTTACACTGCCCCTGTACCTGATAAATAAAGCTCAAAAGAAAACATTTTACAGTAATTATTATTTTAAGTAAGAATGCTGATTTGCCTATTATAACTTACTCACTTCCGTAATAATAAAGATAAGAAACGTTGAAAATTTTACACAGATAAGAAAAAGATCAAATTTCGGAATTTTGTTAAGAACTTTTATCGTGGATTGTTTTATCTGCTGAGAAGATTAGTTTTTTTTAAAGTGTGTATCATAATTCAGATTATAAATTATTTTTTATATTGTCTTTGTCCACTTATGTTCTGCAAATTTCTTAAGTTTGACAGTACATGAAATTTAAAAAAAGTTAACAGTCTAAAAACCAATGACGGGTGAAAACTCGAAAAAGGATTAAATATCAAAAAAAAATGTCTTGCCAGTTGACACAATAAAACCTGTATAAGAAACATTGCTCATGAATCAAAAATCTATTTAACCGTATTTGAATTTGTCAAACAGTTTTGAAGAGTAGTGGGATTATGATGACGCAAACACAAGAAGTTTTATAGTTTTAAACATCGTTTTGGACTATGTCGATATAGATAAACGTGCCGTTTACTATCAGGAAAACGATTCGTTCACCTCAACACTTAATATACTTATAATGTATATAGATGTATATAATACTTAAAATAATACTTTTCTTGCGTCTGCAACACTTTCTTCATTTCTCAAGCCATTTTTTTATTTTATTTGTATTGTAAACATGTTGTTTTTATGGAGTTGGCTAACAAACAAGCAAACGGTTCTCTTGTTGGTTAGCGATCATGGCAGCCCATTGACATTTGCAACATTACTAGAACTTGCAAATGCTTTGTCTTTTTGAAAAGGGGAGGGAGAGAGTGAGTGGGATGGAGAGGGAAGGGGTTGGGGAGCGGGGGAGGAAGGGGAAGAGGGAAGAGAGAGAGGGGTGTTAGGGGAAAGGGCCACCACCCACTCACCGGACGAAACGCGGAAGTAAAAACATTTCTACTTCACGCTGCTTTTCTCTGAAGTCATGGTACTTATCCGGCTTTAGCAGTTTTTGTTTTTATTTGTATGTATCAGGTTTGTATTAGACTGGTCGATGGTCGGTGGGATTACTGGCTCATTTTAAACGCACGCTGAAAAAATATTGCGCTGCAAATCGATGTCACGCTGATACTATTTTGCTCCGATTGCAGCGCGAAAGTATATATTTTGATTGATCTTCATATTTTATTCAGAAAGATGAAAGCGTATATATGGGAATGTATGTGAAATCTATGGAAGATAAATACCGTAAGACATTTACAGTATATTTATTTTATAGTACAAGAAGAATTGTTTGTGTTTGAAAATCCTTTTCCTTTTAAATTCGTAAGTAAATGAGCTAGCGACGTATGTGGCTCTATTTTTACAATATAAATATGAACGCTAAATGACATTTAAAGTCGAAACTGAAAACCGAGTCCTCCCTTTTTGAAGGGGTCACTTCATACCACAACGCTCGTCGGTGAGAGGTACTGTGGTGGATGGGTGCACTTGAAAGTTAATGCTTCGGGCCACAGTGAAATGTGTTGCTACGTTCTTTTCGGAATTAACGTCTATTGTCCACCTGCAGAACTAGTTGGCAAGACTACTGATCGTCTTTCGAGAATAAAGATTCGACTTGCAGGTACCTAGAAATATCAGCAGCATTGAGAGATAAGAGAATGAGAAAGAGTGCAGAGCCCTGAGGAACACCCGTGCTTTGAGGTGGCTTGAAAAGCCATTGTTATGGGCATGCGTTTTGTTTATCAAGTGTTGTCTCAAGACTTGCAAGAACATGTTTATTATTTTTTATTTTACTTTAATAGTGTACGAAAGCGTTTTAAAGTGTGAGACAGCCGCGATGGACAATTTTGAAGATGAAACATAACTGCAAACTAATAGGTGTTTCAGAATTTCTTAAGGGTCGTAGTTAATTCAAGTGATAGCAAGTAATCACTCGGTCTTATCTCTGAGATAAAAAAAATACAGTCATGGGCGTTCTCAACCTGCCTTTGCCTTTTTAAAAGGATGTGTAAGCGTTTACTGAGTTCGAACAAAATACATCTTGGACTTCAGGAGAATACCCAGTTAAATCTTATGGATTAAGGAAAAAAAAATGAACAAATATTGGGAATTTAAAACAAGATAATAAATTTACATTTTAAAATTTTGTTTCAAATCACTGACGTATCAAATATTTTCACAGCGTTCATGGTCAAGAGATAGGCTCTCTTTCTGAGTTCCATTCATACATGTTTTCTCGCGCTTACTTATTAATATGCCAATTTCGAATGGACCAATTAAATGCTATTTATGATTACATGGACAGTAATAATTTTATCGAGATTTGTACCCAGACCACTCAATATTAAATAGCTTTTCAGCTTTTGCAACAGCACAATGCTCCAGGAATGCAAGGGGCTATTTACTAATAGTGTCATAAAACGAAGTTCAACGAAAAATCCGCCTTTACTGAATACTGAATCTTCAGTTCTAGAAGAAATAGTGATTTTATTTTTTTAGATTATGTTATTGGGTGACAGGATATTAGATACAGTGAAACATTGATAACATCCATATGTCTTATTATTAAAAATCTTATTAGTTCTAATAAATTTAATATGCTTCATGCAGACATTCTATTACAATTTTTGTCGAGTTAATGAATAAAATACATAAGTTAATGTATAAATATATGTAAGTTGTAACTAGTGATAAGCAGAATAATTAAATATTTAACTAAATTTTATGTTCAGTGCACTTCGTTCTCGCTTTTAACATTATTGTACTTAAATTAAGCGATTGTATTTTTTATTTACATATTCTTTGTGCACGTGTACTGAGTATGCCAATAAAAAATTACAGTAATGTTGAATGTATATTATTATGCTAATATTTCTGTGTCAATATCTAGCCTATAACGCTTAACACACTTATTAAAATAAACTTAAAATATTAACATCATATTTTCTAGTTTTTCTTTTTTCTGTGATGAACTAGCTATTTACAATTTTAACTCTGAGTTCTTAAGTTTTAACAGTAACTAAAAAGAAGTCACATATTCTAGAGTTACTAACAGGTATATATATATAATAGAAATTTTTGTCGACAGATTTTATATTATTTTTTATATTCTCATGTGTCTCTATCCCATACAAAAAGGGAATATTCCAGAAAGCATACAAATCCAGATCCGGTTCTAAGAGAGCTGTAGAAGCGCTAAACTTATTCGTGACCGGTTACAATCCTGTTATCTTTACTAATAATTAGCCATACCTATTTTATTTATTTTTCACAACTTCATTGAAATATTGATTGAATAACCGTTGTCTAAATAAACAGCCAAACATGTATCACTAGTGTTAATGGAAAATGAAGGGGTGGGCAGAATTGAACAGCCTGAAATAAACTATTAGTGTCGTTAATGTCATAATAGGATGAAGAATTCATCTATTTTGTTATTTTGTCCACAATAAAAAATTAAATTGTTAATAGTAATAAAAGATTAAAAAAGGTGAAATATGCATAAAGTGCATTATAGTATTATTAGTATACCATCAGCGAAATTAATCTGATATTTATTAGTTTGATTTCGCTGATATCCGTTATGGTATGTACATACGTTTAAATAATGTTATTTGTTTTGTTTTTCTATCAGGCAATGCATTAATGTTAACTTAATCAAACCTTATTTTAAACTTTTTTCATACATCCATAAACGATGTTTACACGTTTTGAGTTTTAAAGTTTTTTCATTCAAAATTATGTTGTGCAGGAGTAAAGTAAAATAATGCAATCAGGAGCAGAAAAAAAAAATGTTACAGATAAAAAGTTATCCTCTGAGTCGATATATATAAATTACTTACCCTTGAATAGGCCCATCTTGAAGCACTTTCTCATGATGTTCGGAAAACTGTGTTTTCTTCCCACAACGCAACGTCCGCTCAGAAAAGATAATAAAATAAAAACTAAGGCAATCGGAAGCTGGTTCTGTTTTTAAGCGTTCTTACGAAAAAAAAAAAATTAACTGAAAATATTTTATTTACAGATAGTAAAATGTTACAGGACGAGCGTGTGTAGCGGCCCACCACTACGAAGTGTTTGTGACGTTAGACTGAAGGCAGCGTAAACGCAGCCGCCGAGCTCGGACTATATCTCATTGCCACGCTCCTTTTAAATAACGTCCACCGACAAGCCATTACCGAATTCCGTATATCACTGCAAGGAATCATCGTGCCAATATCGAGAAGATGAAATTGCACGTCGCATCGATGAAAGATTCGGTTGTATACCGACAGATTAAAACTGTGTCCATAAATCCACAAAATTCAGAAATATAATAGGATATGACTGACATGAAATTAAACATTTAATTTTTTTTTTGGTTGCATTTCAGGCAACATCATAAACTTGTTGATTAATAAAAATTTCATAGACTTACTGTTACTGCTGTTGAATGCAATAAACGTATTGAGTTTTATGATTTTTTTACTTACATTTTTTTAATACAATATTATATGCTTTTGAACCCTGTACTCATCAATCCCATATGATTAATATTTAGTAGCAATTAATTCTGAATTTAGATAGCGGATTCAATATAAATTTTGCTGATTACATTTCGGTCGAGATAATAAACGTGTTAAATTTACAGTTAACTAAAAAAGTTATTTGTATAAAAATATTGTATCTTTTTGTTATCTTTTGATTAGGAATAAAACTATGTAGCATTTGCAAATTGTATTAATCTTTCAGCGTACAACGCATCAATTTATTAGGACACTGCCAAAGAAAAGCCGCGTTGAGATAAACATCCCATAGTCAGAGTGGATCCTACTGCTTTTTTTTAATATTATATTAAGAAAGCTATAAAACATTTAAATTGAAGACCTTATTACTTCTTTAATTTCGAGATACTATGTGGCGCAGTCGTAAAGTATCAAGTTAACCAAGGTTCAGACATTATATTTCGTCCATGCAATAAAGTCTGAAGCTATAATCTTAATAAATGCTACCATGAAGACGAAGAATCATTCATCAACTACTTACTACACAGGGATCCGGAGGCTAGTAAATCCGAATCAAAAGAACCGGAAGATCCGGAACAAGATTACCATTGTTGTACGAGATCAAATGGTGCAGCAGAAGCTCCTGGAAATGAAGGATATTGAAGAGGGCTGTCGACATATGCCGATCTGCGTACAGTGCCCAGCTTATAGTAAGATATAATCTAAATTAGTCTGATCAGTCTTTTCTATGTAGGCTGTATCTTTAGAAAGAGTCAGGTTAACTAGGAACTAATCTATTCTCTTCTGTTTGTGCAATAAAGTTTATAGTAGATCTAGGCAATAACGAGTGGACCGAATTACTGAGAAGAAAACAAGAGGGTGTACTTTAAATGTGATTCTGGAGTCCAGATTAATGTCATCAGTTTAAATTTACAATAAAGATAATTGTCAATGATGATTCTAATATTAAAATATCTGAGACAAAAACATTAATTGAGCTCTTCGGAGTGGAAAAATTAATCCCAGTGGGCAAAATCACATTGGGAGTTATTGATAATAATTTAAAAAAGTGAAGGCTTATATTGAGTTTTTAATTGTCAAGAAAAAGGTCAAACCAATTTTGGGGTAAGTCTCGTTTATGAAATTTTTATGATGAACACGATTTTTATGAAATTTGTTAATTTGATGACTTATTATATATATGATGACACTGAGCAGACACACGATGAGTAGAGCCAAATAACATAATGTCGGCTTCAAAACAAATTAAAGCAAGTGAAGTATTCAAAGATCCCGATAAAGTTACCATCATTAATATGAAAAATCCTAATAACAAAAAAGAATTGCAAATTTTTCTCAGAATGGCCAATTGATCAAATAAATATTTAAGAAAATTTATACCTCGCTTGGCTGACATTGCATGGAATAGTTTTGGACAGTTATTCATGAAAAGGTGTATACTAATATTAGAAATAAAATTTGTAAAGCATCGGTATTAGAGAATTTTGATACAAAACTACACATCACAATCCAATGTGATGCATCAACTGACGGCATCGGATGCTGTTTACTTCAGAGTGGCAAACCAGTTTGCGTCGCATCACAAAGCCTTACTCCAGTGATCTTTCACAACGAGAAGAAACTGATAAGCGTTATTTATAATGTTAAATAGCTATAAGCTTTTTGAAAAATCATCTTCATGAAGTACCGTCACCTGGATTATAAAAAGACTAAAATTAAACTCTTAAGGTATGATTTAGATTTTAAGTGTTTGAAAGAAAAGTCAATGTTTATTGCTGATTTGCTGTCACGCTCTTTTCAATCTCATAACGTATATAGTGGTGAATCGTATATGTATGATTGCATTGCATCGGTCTAGCACAAGACACGGAATGAACTGAAGAGCAAAAAAATATACTAGTATCAGAAAGTTCCGTAGATAATGTGTTACAGTTGTCAAAATATTTGATAAATAATGGGTGGCCTTCTGATAATAATGAAATTTTAAGCGGCCTGCATAAATAAAGTGTTGACTGGCCCGTTGGTGCAGTGGTTAGTGCTCCTGTCTGCAAAGCCAAAGGTCGCGGGTTCGATTCCCACACAGGACAAAATATTTTTGCGGTAAGCATAGGTATTTGTTCTGTGTCTGGGTGTTATATGTATATATTATATGTATAACTATGTATTTAAAAAATGTATAAGTATGTATATCAGTTTTCTGATTACCATAGTACAGGCTTTGCCTAGTTTGGGATCAGTTCGGAATGTGTGAGATGTCAAAAAAAAACATTCAGTATATTTAGTATTTTTTTAGTAGAGTTTAGTATTTTTAATGATAAATTAATTGTACCAAAAAGTTTGATATCGACTTTATCTAAAACATTGCGTGAAGGCCATATTGGGATGACAAAAATGAAACAATTAGCGAGAAAACTGTATTAGTGGCCTCGTATCGATTCACATATAGAACAATTTACCAAGCGATGTTTTCTTTGTCAGACTTATCATAATAATGATATTTTAAAGAATCTGCCATGCCCCATGACATACCAAACTTTAGAGCAAAAGTTATCTTGTAGTTTATATCTACTACTCTAAGTGGCTAGAAATGAAATATAGTATATTTGTGGAGTAAAAGTGAAAAGACAACTGTTTTAAGGCATTAACAGATATATTTTCTAATTTCCTCTTACCACGTGAAATTGTTTCAGACCATGTGCCATTTGACTGAAGGGAATGTAGGGAATTTGTTTTCGAGAATGGATTCATATCCACATATACAAGTCCTAAATATCCCCAATCCAATTAATGGAAATACTGGCTGAGCGAGTAGTAACAATTCTAAATAAATTTCATTAACGTAACACCAATTATATATTATCTTTATAACACTACAGGGCTTCATCCGTGTCTGGCAGAATTTTAAGACTCAAATTTTAAATACTCAGTACCTTAAACCAAAGATAAATAATTATTTTACCGAGCAATTCGATAGAGAGTAGAAATATTACTTACTAAAATACGAAAACAGATTGAAAGAATCATTTATTGGCGGCCAAAATGCTTGATTAAAAAAAATTTCAAACAATAATATATAGGTAAAAGGCTATTAAAGCTGGTAATAATTACCAGCTATAATAGCAGAAGAGCCTATAGTGTAGTTATACATATAAGAATAACGTTATGTAATTGAATCTCTTTTCACATTAGATAACTTTAGAGGAGCTTGGTGCTTCATCGGACTCATTAGACCTGTGGTCGAATGTTTTAGTTGTTTAACAATATCTGACAGTTATCTGTGTTCAGTTATAGGAATAATTAGATAATTAGTATTATCAAGAGAAATATACAAAATTAAAGGAGACGAAGAGTAAATCAATCAAAAAAGAGAATGTTTGGATGTAACATAAATGCAATATTATAGTATATAAATCTGTGTAATTATAAATACATGTGGAGAAAATTGTTGGAAGTTTTATATTTGTATAGAAATTAATTTTTCTTTTATAAATGTTTTGATGAAACGTATCTTTTTATTCTATCTGGTCGGCGATAACTTGTTTAGAGACGAAAACGCAAAAATCAATACTCGCCTTCAATACCTTCTTTGTTCTATGCGACGGCGAACTAGCAAATAGTGAATTTCGTATTACATCCACCTTTGTACAACATTGGTACCTAAATTTTAAATAAAACAAATGCTCAAAATACTATTACTCGTATTTGACGGCAGGTAGTCCAACATCACGCGGTTTTCACGACAGTTTTACGCAGGAATATCGTTTTAAATCTCCTAATGCCTAGTCACCAGTATGGTTTTCGACACGATACTACTTAGGGATTGGGATAAGATCCTATACTGATCCGGCTTTATCAAGGTCGACAAATGATTTGTATATGTAAACATACGCCATCGGTGATCACTTGCAGGCGGATGAACTGCTTGCTTGTTAGTCGCTGTCGCTTCCGTTCTCTGTTCGCTTAAATCTTTTAAACTATTCAAAAGATCGATAAAAAGTCCGCTATGGTATGGTATTACATAAACATATGTGTTATTTACCAAGCTATTTAATACAATACAGTATTATTCCTCATCCAATTAAATACATTACATACGTTGTACATTTCATGTAGACCAAAACTGTCGTTAACAGCATTTCTTTAAAATCGATAGATATCGATTTTAATGAAATGCTGTTAACGGCAGTTTTGTTCTTCACAGTTTTGGTCTAGATTCTAAGATTAGAAGATATAAGAGATTTTAAAAGCAGAGTCATAGCGGCTAAGGGGCCGTACGTATCGCTCCGGTTGGCAACGACCGGCGAGTGCGGGGTGTTCGTGGTGGATGTGGTGTGAAAGGATTAATCTAGACAATCAAAACCTTTGTTTTTAATAAATAACAGTAAAAAGCTGGTCTACAGTGTCTATCCCGACGTTGATAATATAAGTTTTAAGACTATATCTTGGTTCAAAGAAATAGCAATCCCGTCACCTACTAAAGAACAGGCAGATAAGGTGAATATCTTAATTCTTTTAAAAATTGATGCACTGACGAAGATATACTGATCGGACACTACAGTCTATAAATTAATAAATTTCGATAAAACAATCTTTTGTAATGATCATAAATCAGTCATAGGGTCAAACATTCAACGTTGCGCTTTCGAGAACACTCTTTAAACAAAACATGTTCATTTTATTTATTTTTCAGGACAAACAACAACGGTAAACTTTGTGACTTAAGGTTTCCTACATTTTGATAATATTATTAGTTTACCACCTACAACGTTTGCCGCTAAGACTAGACTAAATTCCTGTTAAAAATAATATTCCGTCAGCCATTTGTAAAACATGTTTTACTTACGATGTCTTTGTATGTCTTTTATGGTTTCGTATTGCCAAATTTGACTTTAACCGTCATAATTAACCGCAAACCCATAAACTGAAAGCAATAAACAGTCACAGTCAATGAATTGTAAACTTTTCAGGTGTTTCCTTATTCATCGTTTTATGCAGTTGGAAAAAACGTTCTGATAAATTTGGCGTCGACCAATATTTATTTATTAAGTGTATGTATAAGTTGTTTCGTAATTCTGAAGGAGTTATTTTTTTTATTCAAAAATATTGACCATCGGCTTCTACACATTTCGCCCATTTTTAAGTATTCGATGAACACCATGCCAGAAAAACTATTTGTATTTTTTGGCAAACCATTTTCCTATCTTCGCCGAAATTGCTGTAGTTGTGCTTAAAGCACGCGTGTTGATGCGAAGGGGTGATAGTCAGATGGCGCCAGATCTAGGGAGTACGGCGGATGTGGAAGGATGTCCTATCCAAGCAATTTCACTGGTTTTTTTGTATGAGACGGAGCATTGTCGTATAACAAAATCACTTTGCCATGTCTTCTGGGTCATTCCAGCCGACTTTGTGTAATGCGTCGTTTAAATTAATCATTTGTTTGCGGTACCGTAGTGTATTAACGGTTTTGCCGGGCTTCAAAAGTTCAAAGTCAAAGTCAAAGTCAAAAATTCTTTATTCAAAATTGGATTGGTTTACAATCACTTTTTGACGTCTAATGATTCTA
>DWHO01003697.1:0-11749 GCA_018247575.1 Eurytides lysithous rurik | reverse complement strand
CTGAGGAGATGACGGCTGATAGAGGAGTATGGAAGAAAAATACGTGTTGTGCCGACCCCACCTAGTGGGATAAGGAAGGAGAAAGAAGATGTAATAGATGTCAGATCAGAGTACTACTGCTTATGCCGATATCCGTTGACGATGTTTATGAGAATATTTCTTTATGTTTTATGCTTAGATATAATAAATTTTTAAAAAATATTAATTTTGATTTATGACAAATTCGTTAAAATTATTATTAAAAATATTAAACTACATAAAAAAAAAATATGTTGTAGTAGTTACATCTGTTTGTTGTAAAATAATACAATTGTAGTTTGCTATATCCGTTAGAGGCGGCGCAAAAGCCGTGAAATTGTATTTTCATTCTCATGGTATAAAGGAACATTTTGTGTGTATTTTCATTGAAATGGATTCATATTATGGATACCTTGCCCTAGCGCCGAAATATACATCCAGTACGCTGGCATTATTAATGAGTTAGTGGTCGAAATTCGACTTTAATTCTATCAAAGAGTTGACCTCTACATATTGGCTATGAATATTGCATTTCGCATGCGAATGCCAAATGCAATAGAAACACAAAACCAGAATTCTTATTTTTTTCACTAATATTTGTTATTCACAACATTTTTATACATATGTTATATGATTACATTCGTACTAATTAATTTAAAAGTCTGGCAACGCATTCGCAAGCTCTATTGCAAACGTCCATGGGCGGCGGTGAATCAAAAGACTAGACTACGTTAAAACCAGTTTTTGGTCGAGTCTCCACCCCAAGGTGATCACTAGTTCTCATAACATAGCCTTTTAAAATAAATGAAAGGAGAGAAAGGAAGACCTGAATTAAAAAGTATTGTTTTTCTTTTAATATCAGGTCTTTTTGTGCATAATTTCATTGAACCGATTGGAAGGAAGCCTAGGATAAGTTGATACAGAAATTCACGAATTGCCATTTAAATAAAACAATTCACAGAACAGACATCAAATTTAATAGATAAGTTTCACCTATTTATGTATAACATTCATAGTGATTAATATTATATTGTCTAACCATACACAGGCATTCTTATTCATACACTGACATGGAGGAATTGAAAATGACTAGAGCTATGAGTGAAAGCCGCCTAGATTAAATAACATATCAAATAAATCAGTTTATATCTCCAATTTTCCATTTTCTCCTGTATCACCAACATTTCTGTTAACGAAAGTTATTACAAATAGCTTAATGAAATGTAATCATTGTTTTTGCTTAAGCTTTCGCTTTGTTCCTATATATTTATTTAACAAATGTTAACAAATTTCGAAGAGAATTTTCATTGAAGTGACCGATCGAAACGGTCATAAAGGCAAGTCAACTTATTGTATAAAAGATGTACAAATATTGAAATAAATAAAAAAATATATGGATATATAACTTATTATTAATAAATATTTAGAGGCACGACGAGGAAACTTGACAGCTATATTTAGAATGTAAATAAAAAAATTATGTATAGGCAAAACAAATAAATAAAGTATTTTTTATGTTTATAAAAAAAAACAAAAGAGTGCATTTTATTGCGACATCATGAAACAATAGATAATATTTTTTTTTAAATTCTTCATACTGTTTGGCGGCATAGTCTTAATTGTATCCTTGTATTTCTAAAATGTCATTAAAACCAAGCAACAAAACATCACGTAAATACACAATTCAATGAAATAATAAAAGAAAAAAAAAGCAATATTAACGCAGTGTTTACATAAAAATAATCTTTGTTGTTCTCGAAAAATAAATCATTATTTACAATTAAATATAAAAACTCCATTTTTTAAAGGAAGCGACTTCGTATTTAAATTTAAAAAATACATATAAACGTTCAGAAATGTTAAGCTTCTATTTATCTTAAACTAAATAAAATCTAAAGGTACAAGTATAATGAGAATATAAAAAAAAATCTTGTGACCAAATCTATTAAAACTAAATCATGTGTTCATGAATAACAATCTATTTTCTCGACGTTTAACTTATTGATAAAAATGTGACCGTGAATTATTTTAATATTTAGTTTTTGTTATACTTAAAAACATATATACAATTATTTAAATGCTTTCAAAGCAAGATAACCATAATAAAGTTCACTCCCTTAAAACATTCCATCAAAAGTTCTATTCGCAAACCATAACAGTGTATTAATTGATCGTTGTAAGATAGCTTAGCAACGCGTAATCTTTTAATAGCATGCATCCATTAAGCTGCCATGATGTATTTAGAAAAATATACGCCACAGATTATAAAATCTTAATAAAAGCAGAGATGGTCAACAATTATGTTTTGATGTTACTCTTGTTCAAATAACTAAATTTTAAAAATAAAAAAAAGATAACCGACTTCAAATAAATAGGATATCATTATAGATTATTCCCTCAATGTATATATTTTTTTGTTATATTTAAGTAGATTCCTAGTTCAAGACAAGGGAAGACAGGAAATTTGTGTTCTCTATAAAAAAAAATTATAAAATCGGACAAGCTTGCGATAAAGGTAACAAAAAAAATGATTTGACAATTGGCGGAGACATGGAATTATTTTCATACAAAAAAAAAAACAATCAGTCGATTTAGAATCGTACCAAACGGTGCAATGTACAACATACTGAACATGAGCGGTGAGTAACTTGACACCAGTGGCGTTACTACCATACAAGCCCAAAAGCCCGGCTTGTCCTACTAAGGAGTAAAATTTATAAATCTTAATTAGCAGACAATTCCTGCAACGCTCAAATTAAAAATAAACGATTCGGGAATTGTGTGCTAATTAAGATTTATAAATTTTACTCCTACTGTAGGACAAGCCGGCCTTCTGAGCTTGTATGGTACTACCATACTCCGCCGCCGTTTAACACGTACATAATACATAATTTTTAAGGTTATGTTGTTCTCTTAGAGTACTTTGTTATCAAGGGTATTTTTTTTTGATAAAGTAAAGTAAGAAGATAAGGGATTTGTGTGCCTGATAGTAACACATGTCCCTAACAACCCTTAAGAGATGTAACTGTATGCTCGCACCAAAGACATTCAACATCAGAATTCAATTTCGACACATATCGTACGAAACACACAAAACATGCCTAAGAAACATATTTGTGGCAAAAAATCTTGCAAGACCGTGCGAACCCTGTATACAGTGATGAAAGAGATTTAAAAATATTTTTTTTTGTGTATGTCTATGGCAGTGCAAACCCACGGTAAGATGGTCTATTTCTACGCACTAATCCAAACGGACTGCAAGATCAAACAGTATTAAAACCCGATTTAAATTGTTAAGAATATTAAGGTATCTCTTGGTGGCAAACATTGTAGGTGGTAAACTAACAGTATTATCAAAAGGTAAGAAAACCTTAAGTAACTAAATTTACCTTTGACGTGTGTTCGGGAAATCGATTAAAAAAGTTCACTGTTTGTAATTAGAATGTGGTTTCAAATACAAGGTACGTACCTTAAAAAATGCATTATCGAATTGTCTATTACTCATTCACATGTAAGCCTATTAAGGAAATTAAACTTTTTGAATAATATTCAATTATTTTTTCTTAATATGCATCTAGACGGCTGACCTCGAAATAGCTTGAGTTCCTTAACATCAATCCGACTGCAGCAGACGGTTTTGGCGCGCATTCAATCCCGCAAACTATTCACAACCCGTCGCTAAAAATACTTAAAATACTTCATAAGATATAGGTACATGCTTAGAGCGGACTCTGATACACCACTTTAATTTTCTCACAACAGATTCAATGTCCAAACCTTCAAGATAATCGAAAAAGAAAACGACGCAGTTTTTTTTTGATAGAATTGTAAAAAATTTTCGTCAACCAAAAATACAATCGACGGCAACCATCTCTTTTATCACGCACAAATTTTCCAATCGTGGATAACAGCAAAAATCCTAGATGTAAAAACTTGATTCGGATTTAAGGTTCATCCCGAAATAAACTAGTCAAACCAGAACAAGCGTATATTATCGAATAAAAACACACGATTTTCTTATAAAGCGTAAGAAGTGTTATGTGACAATGCAAAACTCCGAAGAATTATTAAAATTTAGAATACGAACAGACGTTAGAAAAAAAAATCAAATGCGATTTCGAAATCCGTATCAAAATTAACCACTAAACGCGTAAATTCTAATATCCAATAAAAAAAAACGTCCGCAGTGTTACCAGTTAAAAATTATTAAAAAAAAATCGCAAAGTAATCCAAATAGCGAAACAGTTACGTATTACATACATATTTTACGAAGCCACTCTCATTGCACGTTGCATACACAGGGTCGGATTTAGGAGAGAGCATCCGGGGCTAGAGGCATTCCTGCGGCCTCCAAAAGAGGGGCCCCCACAATAGAGACTTAAAAAAGAGAGTCTTCAAAATTTATTTATTTTTGTTTATTAAAAGTATTCACTCGCTTTCACGATAAATAATCTATTAAAAAACTCGATCGATAAAAATTTGTGCTATTTATTTGGAAAATAACTAGGGCCTCCACACATTTGTTGTCCTGGCCTCCAGGCCTTCAAATTCAGCCCTGTGTACGCAAAAAGGGCACATTTACGAAAATAAAGTGTGACGCGTCCTATAGAACATCGTAAGACACATACACAATATCCCATCACCCACATGGCATGCTGCAATCGGACCTAAGCATATCCATCGTTCCACTAACACACACAAGATCACAGTGTCATGTCGAAACAGCGAAGCGCGCATTATTCAAGAGTTCACTAGAGTTCAACGTTAACATGACCCCAAAGTCACCGTCAGCTTACGACGATACGACACCCACAGCTTCCTAAATAGATGCCGTATGAACCTAGGCGTCGAATTATATTCCGCACGCTAACACGAAATTTGTGCCTCGATACATAGACGAAATTCGACTTCTTTCACTTCGCTAACGTACAAGAGTAATCTATCTAATCAGTTCAGAGTGAAAATTTGCAAATTTCGACCGCTACTACGAAATATCGAAATGTAATTTTCACATTGATCAACATCGTCATCGCATCCGACTCCGAAAAAGATATACGATGACAAGGTCGCGGAACAAATGTGCCGCCTTTGTTTTTTTGTAAGACCCAACGTCTTCACTGAGGACATTGACAAAGCTTCAAACTATCAGAGAGCGTTGTCAAAACAGCATAACTTTTGTAGTGGTAGTTGTGTCTTACTTCGTGTATATCGACTCCGCTGCGTACCTTAGAGTGAAGTGACATCTTAGGCCATCTCGAGGGGAGACATTTCACAACGATCCAAACGGACCTAGCTACTATCATGTATACTATGAAAGTGTATGTAGCTATATAGTTATCTAATATTAGACAAGGCAAGAATGAATAACGCGTACACGCTTCCTAAACACTACATGGAAACCAACACTACTATACCACACCGACCAACACTGCTTTACCTATATCGAGGTCGACAACGAATGACTAATAAGTCGCCTGCACAGTCTAATTTGCGCGTAACATCTCCTTGGAGAAACAATGTCGTCGTTACACAGACGCGGGAATAGATCTACTGGCAACGCGCGACATACTGGCAATACATGTTTTACGCATCTAAAACTTACTCCCTAAGCAGCAACACTGTAATCTCGGATCAGTAGTGTCCATCCCGGAACAAGGTTCGCTCGACGTCTTAGTACAATCGACTTATTCAACTAACAACTTCGTAAACGCACACGAAAAGATTCCGGTATCATCCGGCACGATAGAAAGGGATACACAATTGTTCATCCAACGAAAACGATAAAGAGAGAGAAAACAACATTTCTCTCTCTCCCTCTCTCTCACACCCACACACACACTCACACATCCGACGTTTAAGCTACGTGAGTAATATACAAAGTAGAGTTATATAGTTACAATAGGATAGAAGTTAAGAGGTTCCCTGTTTTCATTTCGTGTTCGAATTTTAAAAATTATACTTAACGTCGCAGTATTATCGAGGACAAATATCTTATTATTAGCAATACAAAATTTCATTAATGATAAACCACCATACATAAGATATACAAGGCTGAGGTTGGAACGAAAAAGGTTAGTTACTACTTAACACCGATACATAATATCGTCCCGCGTATTTATCTAATATCATTCGTATCATAGACACATTTTATAAATAATTGATAATACTGTGAAAAAACATCACGCCATGGCACTTGGTCTAATCCAATAACTACATAATAAATACGTTAAATTTAATCTCAGTGGTAATCATTAATCGTATCGTCTTATATGAGACAGGGAACGAAATTTAGAAATGGTTTACATATAGTTATCATATTATTAATATTATCATAGTATTTATAGTTAGTACACCTGTAGTACATACAAACAAGTTTAATATCAATATATAGTTTAAAACGAACGCGTTGAGAGAATTTTATAGTTTCAACAAAAAAATTAGTCTCCAGTTTTATTACACACCGAAAGACTTAACAAAGTAATTGAAAGACTATCTATTCCAATATATTCAAATTCCAAACCTATAGATATACGTAAAACTCTATAAAATGAACCAATTAAAATTGTTGCGTTTAGTAGATTAAAAAGTGACATACGAACATATATTCCATAAAAATACATTATATACTTTAAAAATTTAAATTAAAAAAAAAGTGTAGGTAAATGAAATTTGTTATAGAGCTAGAGATGTCCCGATTCGTATAACTGAGTACCTTACATAAATACAATAGTTTTCGTTGAGTTATACAGACGGACTCAACAAATAGATGCCGTCAGTTAATTGTATAAATAACAATCAAAAAACGGTATCATTATCAGAGGATTTGCGAAAGCACCATAGAGATAGATTGCCTTATTACTTGGATAACATATAATATTACAAACAACGCTACTAATAACATCGATCTAGTAGAGGAAAACGAAGAAAATAATAAAAACTTAAGTCTCGACCTATGTATGACTGATGACATATCACGCAAAATGTATGCACGATGAATGATCTTCGCAATTGTTTAATTTTTTTTTATTTATTTGTGTAATGTGCGAATATATTTTTTGCTATGGCAAACCATTGGCAAAGTATTGGCCACTTTAGCCCTTGATTCTATGACGATGTTACAGTTCTCTTTAAGATCATGTGACGTTTATTTGAATCATGTCATGTAACGGTACGGTGTCGAACAAAGCGTTTTTAAATCCTCAGATTTACAAAGATCGATTTAGTGTTACGCGTGTAATGAAATAAGTGATGAATTTAGTAAAATATCGATTACCTCATCGACTCGGTTGCTCTGTGTTAACATGTTAATAACCAATCGTGTATGCAATGTACGCCACATTATTCAGGCTAGTTGCACATTATGGGTTTATTAAAAATGTACCGAGGGACAGTTAGACTCGATCAAGATAAACGCGATATATATATATTTGGCACGATGGGCTTTTTTGGGTACTATAGTATCTGAATTACTTACTTCATCACTACAACAAATATGCTGTTATTTTGGCTGATCCGAAGCAAGGAGTAATGTGAAATAGTTTGGGCATATGCCCCAAAATCAAATGATACATATTATGGAATGTCAATCTACAACCTATGGTCACTCACATTTGTTAGTGAATCTAAATAAAATTATGCCATACAAAACAAAAAAAAAGAACATTTTAACAAAAACTAAACACAATACATTACATTTTTTTTTGTTTCACAAACACTTCCTCGTACTAGATAATTTCTAATATTAACCTGTGAGCTGTCTTAATAGCTATTACACTAGAAACGAACAGATAATAAATACACTTCAAAATTTTACACCGTGTGCGAATACAAAATCTACATTAGTGTGGTGGTACATTCGATAATTCCGCACGGTGACTGCGAATACATAATTTCACTAACCTGGAGACAAACCGACGGTCGCCACAAGAGTTTCGTTTACGCATCAGCGTTTCGGAGCGAATTCCCCGCCGGCCGCGAAGTTGCAATATCAACTTTAACACGACGCGACAGCGATCGAAATCGCTCGAAACGCAAAACCAGACGCGAGTTTGTGCACGAGATATGTATAGAGACTATATTAGGCTGCATCCCACGAAGGCAGGAACAAAACTTTCGGTAAACCTCTAAGGCACAGGTCGAAAGTATGACGGGACGTTCCATACGAAAAGTCGTATGTGGCACTGGCGTAAAGCTTCGTTCGAGTTCAAAGTCTTGTTCCCTCCTTTACCCGTTCGGATGCATTGACTAGTAATAACGTTGCTAACGAAGCGTTAGTCCGCAATGCAAACCCTACAGCTAAATCTAAACGTTAAATGCAACTCTTAAAACGATTCCGCACTTGCGTGCAACTGCGCGACCCGATAGTCGCGGACGTGTGCGTTAGGCGGGGCCGGGGCCTTTCTGTTTTCGAACTAAACTCCAGCGCGTACGGCTCAAAATCGCTCGAACAGAGGTCCGCTCGCAGGGGAAGGGGGAGGTTTGAGAATTGTACGAACTAAAAACTAACGAGATCGCAGCCGCCGCGGGCGATGCTGCGTGCTCAGATCTCTGCGGAGGCTCGGCGTAATGCTCCTTAGGAGATAATATCACAGATTCCTAAAACAATGAGAACTCAACGATGCGGCCATCCGCCGCCACCGGGTGGGGAAGGGGTGGGGGTGCCGGGAGAAGGGAGGGGCGCAGAGGAAGGGGAGGGCGGAGGGACGCCAGCTCATGGCGTTTATCCTTCAGGCGCGCCGCCGCACAGCCGCTCCAGCTCCAGCAACTCCTGCAGACCGACATTAGATTATTTTTCATTATGTTCCAATTAATATTGATTTGTTTTAGGAGATGTACGTGTGTCTAATGTTCATACGCCTGCTCATATCGACACTACACCACACAGAACGTGCTTGGTCCTGCGTCATCATCATCCGGAGACGGTATAAGCCGGAGCACAGCACTGCTTACTATACTGCTAACGGTTGAACGACTGGCATGGAATTGGTGCCATTAATTCCTACCACTAAGTCTTAGAAAGTCAATAAAATAATCTTTAGTAATGTCACGAATGAGTGATGTTTTTTAGTCAAAGTAAAATTATTTTTTATGGACTAGAGGGCAAACGAGCAAGCGGTTCACCTGATGGTAAGAAAACACCGCAGCCCATGGACATTCCCAACATCGAAGGACTTGCATGCCAGCTTGTTTTTGTTGTCAGCTCTTAAGGTTGGAATTTTTAGGAGGGGAAGGGACGGGGTGGACCACCGCTCACCTCACTTACTGAACCAAACGCAGTCGCACAAAACCCCTACCTCACGCCGATTTACCGTGAAGTCTTATCGGTGAGGTCTGATAGGTAGGAGATAAACACAAGTCTACGTTGATTCAGACAATTGATCATCAGAAATAATATTTTGACTTTGTCTGGCGATAGAATAAATGCCAATGGAGTATTTCTACCCTAGGCAGACTGCAAAGTAGTTCCATCACTTCTTAAAACATATGAAGACGGTACATGCAGCTTTTGCTATTTAGCACAAAATTTGAAACTCTCAGAAATATAGGATGCATATAATGTCTAACACTTCCCTTTAAACCGGAAAACGATAATATTTCCACATTGGTGCGATACAATATCCAGATAGTAGACAAATCAATGTATCTTCTTTCTCCTCAGAAACTTACACCCCAAGAAGGATGCCTACTACTTAGGGACCTGCTTGAATGTGTTATATAATCTAGGATATAAGAATTTTATATATAATCTAGGAAGGTATTTTCGAGTGATAATACTGACTATATACCACTCGAACTTAGTGGTATAGGCCCACGCTTTATAAATCGTAGGTTGTGGGTTCAAATCCTGCGGAGGGCAATGACTTTGCATTGTTGTTTGTAGTTTGGTTAGGGCATTACGGGCTGATCACCCGATTGCCTGACAAGCAAGATGATCCGTGCGTCGGATGAGCATGTAAAAAATCGGCCCTGGCCTCCTATTGACGCCATCTATCGGTGGCGTGAAGCAAGTTGGTTTAATGTCACCGCTTCTGCACCTAATCTCTCCGGTCGTGTCCGTTATCCGTCCCATCAGGCTTTGTGAGTAAAGGAAGAGTGAGTGCACCTGTGTCTGCAGAAACGCTTGAGCACTATCATATATGCGCACTTGGCTGATCCCTTGCAAATCGTCCGCCTTGGCCGGAAGGCTATTATTACCACCCGAAGCTACCTTCCCAGATTGTAGATCCTATCTGACCTGGTCGCGATGCTTCTGTAGCAGAGTGCGCAGACGCTCGTGCCTGAGGGCGAGCTGTTCGCGTCGCCGGGCGTACGACAGCTCCAGCCGCGAGCACTCGGCCACGCCCCGCTCCACAGACTGCCGCAAAACACATCACTCACCACTAGTTTTGACTCACAGATGGACGTCGCAAAACACATCGATATTATATCGATACATTAAGAAATATATCGATGTTTTCCATAATTTCCACGACACGCGACGCCGAAACCAATTAGCAACTGGACAGGAGTCATCAAGTCATAGAAGCAACTACGCTTTGATGCGTATCTCTTCCCTCTCTTGGCCACGCCCTTATGCCTACATACCCGTTATTACATTGTACCGCATCATATTAACAAGTATTATTTTTACTTATTTATTTATTTACTCTTTATTTCAAAACCAAAATGGACATTACACTGGGCGGACTTAATGCTTTTAGGCATTCTCTCCCAGTCAACCCGGTGCGTGAAGAAAATATAAAATATTTTAATAATATTATAACGAAAAGAAGTGCGTAGATACCTGAGAATGTATTTCCCTTTTGATCCTGAGTATTTCATCCTTATCCCTATTAGTCTTTTTGGCCAACGCCTTCACGTCTTCCTTCCTTGAACTGGCCAGTTTGTTAAGTATCTCCTTCTTTTCCGCTTCCAGCATATCCTGAAATGATCATAGTAGATATTGTTTTAGCAAAAATCGGTGTAACAAATATTGCAAGGACGCGATAGAAACGGTACAGTGGTTAGAAGATCGTTGTAAAAGAGGATGTTTTTTTTTTATCTAACTTATTAACGATCTAGTCATTTTATGACGAGCAACGCGTTTGCTTATGACAGCGTAATACCAGTTAGTGTTTTCGACTGCTTGTTCCCACCCTCACTCTATCCAACCTCAGAGCAGTAGCGATACTATCATATAAGCCCAAAAGCCCGGCTTGCCCTACTAAGGAGTAAAATTTATAAATTTTTAACTAGCACATTTCGCATCGCTCAAATTTAAAAATAAATTATTCAAGTAATAATTAAAATATAAAAAGATTTATAAATTTTACTCCTTGGTAGAGCAAGCCGGACTTTTAGGCTTGTATTGTAGTACCGGCACTGCCTCAGAGATATAATATACTAAATCTCTATGGCAAGTAATCACTCTGGAAGCATCGCCAAAACACATAACACAAAACAGTAATGCTCACACGTAATTGATTGCCGGTGGGATAACCGGCAATTGGCTGTGATCCCGGGAGGACTTTGCCAGAGTCCCACCCGTTTTACCTGATAACGTTTGACGATATTTCTCCTCCAGCTGGACGCGTATAGTGTACCCGCAACGGCCGTATAGACTCGGGCGCCTGACGTACCGTGAGCGACTTCATCTGGCGACGCTGCTCTGCGCTGAGCATCTTGTCCAGGGTGGCGTAGATGGCGTGGTGGTAGCGCAGCCGCAGCTCCCTCTCGGCCGCCTCGCTGGACT
>DWHO01003696.1:0-11751 GCA_018247575.1 Eurytides lysithous rurik | reverse complement strand
AGGGTCGTCGAACCGGGGACGCTTGTCGTCGTGGACGACCGAGTCCCCGGGAGAGGTGCGCGGCTGTGTCGCCTTGCTGAGCGCTGGCGTGCGCCGCGGTTCCCCGGATGCCACGCTCTCAGGCGCAGGATTGGGGAGTGCGGCGCCCGCCGATGCCTGGCGTCTTAAGGGCCGTGAAGTCTGGCTGCGGATGAGGTGGGCCGGAGTCAGTTGGCGCGAGAAAAGGTCTCTAGCGGCCACGACTCGATCCTGCACTCTCCCGCGCCTTGGCTTGGGTGTGGGCGGGGGGCCCCTCCCGCGCCTGTCCGCCATGGTGGTAGGCCTAACGACGCAACCGGAGTAAGACTCCGGTGGTACATACAAAAAACTGTTGTAACTTACAAAAAAGTTATAAATTTATTGATCTTTGCCATTGGTTAATACTCGATGGATTTTAATAACTATTATTATGATTAAACTTTAGAGAGAAGTTAGGTCTGTATAATGTCCGGAGGCGACACTCCTGATGATTCAGCGATCATCTCCACCCTTGACCCATCTGCAAAATCACTCGCAAAATTTATTGTAAAATTATATGATTTACGTTATTTATTTATTTTTAATTAAAAAAGAGATACTTCTTTATTGGTTTAAAGGCGTTTCTTTTTTATATGGAAAAAAAAACCATTTCTATCAA
This sequence comes from Eurytides lysithous rurik, assembly GCA_018247575.1. Lineage (NCBI taxonomy): Eukaryota > Metazoa > Arthropoda > Insecta > Lepidoptera > Papilionidae > Eurytides > Eurytides lysithous. Next base: position 11,075 of record DWHO01003696.1, on the reverse strand, counting down.
ATGATTTTATGATAAATTGAAATGAATCTTGAAATACATAAATATTTTCATTAAAATATATCTTAAATTTGTGTACAATATTTACATATACTGTATAACATCTGATAAGTCATATTATGTATGTTTTAAAATGAAAGTTACTTACCACTCGATATGCAGTACAACAAAATAAGTATTAAATAATTAAATTGCTTCCGAACAAATATCCCACTTGAAAATCGCGTTCATTATTAATAAATTTCGAAAAGCGAACGCAATACGCGATAATACGGCGAGCACTTCATATCAATTTTGTACTTAATCAGTGTCATATTTTGTACTTAATCATAATCTACGTGGGCATATGGTTGGGGGGCTTTCAAAGCTCGTGTTTGTGAAGGCGACTGTACCGATAGGTAGAACGATGCCCGGCGCGCCTGGCGTGTCTATATTGAATTAATCCTATAGGTACGTCTGTCTGTCAGAATCACAGGCATCCTACGCGTCCCGGCTGCAGCGAGCCCCGGGCGTAGCTTGGCAACCACGGGGTGCATCCCGGCCGCCCGACCGACGCGACGTCTGTGTAGGGGGGTAATCCGAAAATTCTCTCTGTAAAATTATATCAAAGTATGTTCCCCGTTAACAACTTCCTAATACACCTTTCGGTACAGTCAATGCAAAAGGGCTCTGTGAAAAGCTTGTCGTTAGTTGTTTTTCATAAATCTTTATGATCGTTCATGTTTAGGGCGATTTGAAAAGCTATAATTACGAGCTTTTTATGATTTACGGGAATTATTGAATTTCGAAATGAGAGTTCTAGTCGAAAAAGAATCCTTTTTTTTCTCTTTCACCGATCCCGGTGTTGAAAAATAATAATGTCTTTGTTTCTGTGCATTGTCTGACTAAAAAACTACTGCTTTTAAAATAAAGTAATATTTTTACTTGTGTGAACTTTTAAAATGCCAGCTACGTACTATACATAATGCACACTATACATATTAATACGTAGTTACAAATTCTAACCGATGGATAAGTACAAATTGTCATAAAGCAATCATATACATGCGCAATATTATGGCAGTGTTTATTCTTTTTAAAAAAGGAAATAAAAATTGAATAAATAAAAATTGATTATAAGACACTCGCTACTTCAAATAAGTCTTCACAACTAACTTCTGTAATCTCCGTTAGTTTGAAGTCAAATCCTCTTCAACTGCTGTGGTCACGTGCCTTTAATTGAATCGGATTAGCTACTGGACTCGTGGCGGATACGAGTAAGTTAATACTGGTCGAGAGAGAGGAAAATGAAATTTTCCGTGAAATCCATTAACTCTCCATTCACTCCAGGTAGCACAAGTCACAAAGAATGGCACCTAACGTCAAGCAACGTTGGTAAAACTAACATCTAGGAGGAGTTCTTCATCATCATTTTATAACTAATAAAAGATTAAAAAATTATTTGAAAACACAAAGAATGAATTATAATTACACCAAAAGAGATAATCAAAACTTCTAAATGAATCTGTGCAGAAATAAAATTCATTAGTTATTCTTTGTCCAAACGCGACGTGCGTTTGGAAAAAGCTCTTAGGGAAGCAAAGTACTAAGCCACTCTGGCTGTATAAAATGATAAACGAACCAAAAACACTGTTGGTACAACACTCAGCTCCCTGTTTTTGTTCCGTCCACGTACCAACTTTAATCCGGCTTATACACCATCGCACCTACCCCCTAAATGTACCGAGAGTTGAAAGCAATTTGCGAGGGATTATTATATTAAAACTAACATTTACTTTATTTACTGTTATCTCGTATGGCAATTAATTCATGTTGACCGCTCTTAAGTTGTTTTGAAAAAATCCCTAAAGAAGCCGTAAGAGTGTGTGGAATTTAAAAAAAAAATCGAATAATAAAAAGCTAAAAGCTCTCCCTTTTTGAAAAGGAAATAAATAGTATTAAGGAAGAAAACTAAGTGTATTCTAAAATATTTCTCGATGCCATAGATTATTTAACTATGCGAAATATGATAACTCCGAATTACATGATCTTGGTTAAATTAAGGAAAAACACACTTTATTTAAATATATACAATTTTTAAGAAACATATATTTAAAAAAAAAATCAAACATTTTATTTTAGCTCTCCAAAATATTTTATGATTGCCATGAGTTAATTTTAATCTGCCAAACAGGCAACTGTATGTATACATTGAAGGGATTAGTTAAATCACATCGAATTCGCAAAATTAACAATGATTCATTTGCTGTTCTCGAAAATATGAAAGTTCTATTCGACGTTACACATGAAAATTGTTCATTATTGAATTCGTAACCTTTGTGAACGTTCGTTTCGAACAAAGAGCAACGCACACAGGTGAAGACTTGTAAACTGTTGTACACGCCACCGCGTACAAGCTGCATCGAGTGGCACCTCCATAGCGACTGCCCGGGCAAGGGGGTCTATTCACGAAATTATTTTGCTATAAATTATGCGACCTCTCGCTATTATATCGTACAGTTTCATACTCGTATATTTTTCTTATTTTGTTGTAACAATACATACATCGGGCACATAGAAAATGAACTTCTTAAAGTTTAATTCTTTTATAATACTAAAATATATTTGTTGATATAAAATTTATAAAAAATAATAAAATAATGCAGTATGATGCACTTATGATTTCGCTACGAAAATTCGGCCATCCCAAATGACAGTGTCAGGTTCAATGACATTTATCCTTATAACGGTCGGGAAGGGTGCCCCACGGCATAGACATTTCAACGTATAAGCGATGTTCAATCGATACCGACCCCACTGACCTACTCTGCTTGAACTTCACTTTGTTTGGGATAGGTTAGCCCCGATGCCCCATTTTGGAAGTTCAAGGTCAAGAACGAAGCTTGAAATGAAATTGGACTAAAATTGAAGAGATTGGTTTTCATTTTAAAATTATATACGAATAAGTTGACCATGATTTGAGACTACTAATATAAGTAGAATCTTATAATACGTATTTTGATTGACGTTAAATAATTTTCGCACTCCTGGTTTTCGCAAACTGTTTTTGTGTGTCTTAATAAATAATTTGATACTGTCATCAGAGAAGGCTCGTATATCCTTCTTTACAAGATTGGGTATTCACCTAAGCTTCCAAGTAAAAAAAAATATCGACCTAAGTATTAAACACTCATCAAACTATTTCATGACGATATGAAAAGCTCCGTAGATTATAGCAGAGAGATGAGAGGTGTACAACCAAGCTCTTGCGCCTACACTTTTCTCGGTAATACTGTGAGTGACTTTAGGTGATTCCTATCAATGTATTCATTTGCACACCAGAGCTGTTGGCAAAACTTTTGACATCTTACTCCTCGAATGTCAAAGACACCGTAAAGATCTATTATAGTGACAAACGAGAGTGTTTGAGAGTTACGAATTTGACTAGCTTTCTTAAAACGAAAAAAAAGCTAGGTCACATGGATCGTATAGAGACTTCTTGTTTGTCTAGGGAAGCTCTCATAGAACAGATAGCTAATGCCGAGTGACCGGTGTCGAGTTTCAAGGTCAGTGTGATACGAGATATGACCTTTAGCACAGATTTTTCCAGCTGAGAAAGCTTAGTTAAAGACCGCTACTAATGGATAGAAATCACTGCTGTCAAAGCTCACAATGAAGCCCGGCTGGGGGCGCTGGCCTAAAAACGAACACGGAGGCATAATACGGACAGCAGAACACATCCTTCAAATAAACAATAACAATTGTCAACGTTGCAGCCGTAATGCTGTTACCGTATTGGTCTATTCAGCCACAAGCGCAAGTATAATATACTTCCATTACACTGTATAAATAATCTGAAAAAATGGAAACGGGTATATGATGACAATACGTCTTTACAAGCACTTTTGAATCGTTATTTTTACATTTTTTCAGTCAGTGTACATAGTCTTTCAAGAAGCTGCCAATAGTTCAGAATACAATTCTGCTGAAAAGGGTCGGTAAATTATCAGTTGTCAATTAACACTTTTTAAATTATTAGAACTACTCTTGTCCAATAAAATGATGCTGATATCTTAATCAAAGCGACTCTATTTTAAGTATGTGCAGTTTTATTTTATATACGTAATTAAAGAAGTCATTACCTTAATACCCGAATAGTTTTATGGATGGATATTGATCCTTGATTTGAAATTTGTATGTACAATATATATTAATATTAATATATATTATATACACAAATTGATTAGTTTAAACAAAAGCAAAAAGTTTTATTTTGGCTATGAATAGAAATAAACCTTATATTCTAATTTGATAACAGCTTTTCAAAAGCATATAAAACAAGATACGGAAAACTAACGTCAAAAATAAATCTTGTTCAAATAACATTTTTATATATCGCACGATTGTTAATAGGACCCTCGACCTAGGTAGCTCGCCCGGGATTTTGTGCAGCCCTTTTACTAATAAACTCTTCCTCACGGCTTACTACGTCCTCCAGCGAGCTGCATATTCTCCTTTGACGTTTATTTCGCGGAATTAAAACGGCGTTCGAGTTATTTGTTTTTAAGCTCCCTTTCAGTTTGATGGGAATTAAGTCTAGCATATTTCGTCGCGCGCATCCGAGCGGTTGCACCTTTGGCGTGAACAACTTCCAAATGAGTTTTCAAAAAAAAAGTTGTTGAACGGCGTCAAATAAAGTGCCTCGAGCGTTTTATTGTCATTTTTTCATTTGCCCCTAGTCTGCCTTCCCTTTGCAGTGCCACGACAAAGAGGAAATATGAATATTTTTGATACGATAAAGCACATTTATATCTTATAAGCGAGATTCTTTTTTTTCGTTGATTGCAATTATTTTTGCATAAAAGTTTCTGATAATACTCTACGTACTAATTAATCAACGTACAAACTACATCTGTGCAAAAAAATATTACGAATTTATCTCTCCCTTGCCACTCAAAAAGAAGACGAACCGACGAAGACCGTAAGATATCTTTTTTAGAAATTCGGTTTTCAAATCGGTGCCCTACGATTCCACAAGTTTGTGGTGTGTGACAGAAAGTTCCGTGAAATGCGCACGGCGGTGGAATGCCAGCCGTGTGTATGGATTGTATCCGCTGGTTTACAGCAACTGCGGATCCGAACAACTCCTCTGAGCCCTCCCCGTGGTATATTCTACACAATAGACACAAAGGCGAAACGTCTGAGCGTTGGGCCAAACGATCGAGCCGATCGGAAGTACCTGGACCTAGTCGTTGATGATTCTAGCAGCTCTACTTTGGATGCGATCAAGTGGAAGGAGTAGCAGGCTGTAGTATTAATAAGTCTTTTCCTATCCTTTTTCGTGTATATTTTTTGCATGTGCGTTGCATAAAAATAATTATTCAGTTCATAACTTTGCTATGAGGCATTTAATTTATTTTCAAATGATTGCCTTATAAAAAATATTTTTTTAAATATACGTAGTTTGGCATTATTATTGCATGCTAAAAAATATGGGGACGGATGAAGAGATTGGTTTTATTTTCCCTAATCGCGTTAGCATTTTAATAATTTACAAGGGTTACAGCTTTCCCACGGGTGCAGTACCCGATGAAGCTTTATAATTTTTTTATTTTTAAAATATAGCGATATATTTATTATATATAATATGGATATTTTACTCATTTTACAGAGGATGCAAATGTTGTCACTGTAGGGTTATATTACAATTATTGTTAGAGGGAAGTTTCGTACAAATTATGTTATAGTAGTACAATGTTAGGAAATTAAAAGGAAAGAAAAATATATTGTTGGAATTGACCTAATAAAAATCCATTAATCGTGTAATAACATTTATCCGTCAACATGTCGTGTAGTCTTTTCTTAAATAAATTTGTGTTGAGTGCCTTCATGTCATTAGGAAGCTTGTTGAAAATATTAGTTGCCATGCAGAAAGTGCTTTTATTCATTAATGCTGTGTTTCTTCTTCGAACATATCATTTAAGGATATGACGTTGGCTACGTTCTTGGCATATCTTGGGAAAAAGTATCATGTTATTTTTAACAAACATGGCTGTTTTGTAAATGTATTAGCGGCGGTAGAGCCACGCAGCTGCCCCCGCTGCTGAATGGGCCGGCTCGAACCGGGTCAGTACCACGATCTCACAGAAAATTGGCGTAAAGTGGAAGTGTTTGTGCTTCCGCGTTCCGTCCGGTAGCCCCCTCCCCCCAACTCCTTCCTTAAAATAAAATGTACAACGACGGCACTTTCAGTATTTTGTATTTTATAAAATATAATAGAGCCGCATAGGCCGAAAGCTCAAACATCAATTCGTCATAAGTCACGAGTAAGTAAAACAAGGGTTACATTAAAACGTTTTCCGAGTTTCCACTTCATGTTTTATCACATGATTCGTAACCACGTTAGGTATCGGCGACGTGCTGACCCTCCGCTCTTCCGCCCTCCCAATAATTTCGTTACCAGCATCCCGTCAGTAGCAAAGAGTCGAATGTAATTACAGCGGGGAATGCACGTGGCCCCGATGCAAGCCTCTGGGCTAAATTTAAATTACCTGTCCATTAGGCTGGAGTTCTAGCTAAATGTGATAGATGCGGTATTAAAAAAGGGGGTTTTCAGATGGTCAAATATAGTGCGAACATTATTATAATATATACAGATATATTTTAATAAATTTATCTTATACTGTTAACTAGATAAAATTAAAATTAGGTCTAAGTTAATCTGAACTAATTAAAAAAATTAATGTTCTTTTTATTAATCGCCTTTATCGTTGTATTTTTTTTTGTATAATACTTATATTTTTTTCGAATTAAAATCGAATGCCAATTATGTTTTGCGTAAGTACAACATCGCACAGGTCTTGCCTAACCTAGTACATAAATGTAACGACAGCTAAATACTAGACTTTGCATATATAGACTATGCATTGCATACTTAAATAGTAATAGCTAAATAGTAGTCAGTAAATAAAAATGAAAAATAACTGAAATGCGATAAATATATATTTTTTTATAAAAAAATATGAAGGTGAAAAAAAGCAACTGTAGTAAATCTATATCTATTATCTCACCACACAATCTCGATAAAACAAACTTAAAATTACTTTTATGTTCAGACGATGCTTTTTCCTTTAACTTCCTCCGTTTTTGCAAATCTTTCAAGGTGAAAATAACCGGCACCACTCTCCGCGCCATACACTCTATCTATGACCAAACTTGCTCCTGAAAACATTGCTTTGTTTCCACAAAGGGCAAACAAACAAACACTTTCCAGGCAAATGTCAGGTAGGATTACAAAAACAAAAGCTTTCTTCTATTCTTTGAAAGACAGCTAGGCTTTTCTTATCGATATACCATAAATATTGATCTATCGGTTAAAAGCTAGACACATACTTTCCCAGCGGCAGACTACAGTCAAATCGGATGTAATTGAATATTGTTGTAATTGGGAGACGGGGTGGGCCCGCGTTGACGTAGACAGATCACAAAGGGGTGCCCATGCAATACGACAGGCTGATATCCCTTAAATCGATATTCTAGATACTGAGTAATTGCACTAACAATCCGAATCTCGTATTACGCGAGCAGTCAACATTAAGTATGATGGACTTGATTAAAATACATCATTTCATATAACATCTTTATAGAAATTTTAAGATATAATAGACATTATATATTTAAATACATAATTCATATATTTTATGTCATTATTATTATTTCACAAGTACTAGTTATGATACTGATAATCGTAATGTTCGTGTAAAATAACAAAACTAACATTTACACTTAGTAATAATCGGTGATTATGCCATATGTAACATTTAATTAGAATCCGTGGCCGTTATTTAAGAAGTGGTTTCATGTGGTTCCATTAATGGGTATACTAATTCACTAATACCGTTGTTATTAAAGAAAGGTAGGTTAAAAAATTACTAAGCAGACATAAATTTAAAACTTACGGTTTATTTATTTTTCTCTAGTTTTCTACAAGCATTTTCATTTTGTCTTCCTCTATTAAAATTTATTTTCGAATGCGAATTTAAAGATTACTTTTATTAGCATTTATTGTCATTCTTGCTTGAAAATAAAAATGGTAACTTCACATATCAAAAAATAACACTAATACCAGCGGTATTATAAACATTCGAAGGTCTTTTGGAACAGTAACATTTATGTTCTGTTTTTATATATATGCTAACTAAATATATTTATATAGTACAAGTTACTCGACTTGACTCTATAGAGACTTTATTCGGTCGAACAATTTGTACCTTATAATTTATAATTGAACAGCTTTTTAATTACGCGAAGAAAAATTGTTATACACATGATGATGTTCGGCTGAAACTATAGCGCATATGCATTCATACAACAATTTTGAAATCATCCGCACCCTTTGAGGCTCCCTCGCAAATCACCGAGTTATTAATAACTTCGGTTGAGTTGTCATCTTAATAAAGCGCCGGCAAATAACAAAAAGTACACGGATTAATTATTTTCGCTCACTGGGGGAGCTCCGTTTTAGCTGGTCTAGTCTGCATTATTTGCCAAAATTGGAATGTGATCAAAGCGGATTGTAATGAAAGAGTTCACAGAGTGCAGCGAAATTAACAACCGGGCGTAGCACAGGACAGTGGTCATCGAATTGTATACTTTGACCTTTATTAAAATTCTGATTTGCGCGTGACTTTGCTGGAAATTACATCTGCACTGATAAATCACACATAATCCTATAGTTAATAAATGAAAGGAGAACCAACTAACAAACACTTTTGAGATTTATAACATTAGTAAGTATACAAAGGAAGTAAGTATAATGTAACATCCGGTTCATTTTCTGCACGAAAGTCACGTAGAACCATTCACCGAGGAAACAGAGCCGGCGTTTTTGGCATTATGCCAAGAGCAACAGGTTGTCTCACGCCAATCCGTTATACTTGCAAATATAAGGTTCGGTCTTAATGTCGTTTTCGTTTGAATAAGCGTGAAGAAGGAATTGAACTATAACATAAATAAATAGATCGTCGATTACATGATTACTTCATTAACGCTCTTTGAGGTAAACTTGTCTTTTTTTATGAATCAGGATGCATATAAGCGAGTAGCTCACCTGGTGGTAAAAGATCAACATGGCAGTTGCAGATATGTATCTACATATCTGCAACAAGGGAGTCGCAAGTGCACTGCCTGTCTTTCAGGTCGGAACAGGCTCTCTTCTTGGAGGTCTCCATGTCATATTGGTACGGAAATACTGCAGACTACAATCGGTTTCACATCACCGGACATGACTAACTTGTCTACTTAGTACTGTTATATAAAAAATACAGTGTTGAGTTATTTATCTAAAGGCAATATTTAAAACAGCATAATGCATATATTACATTAGTTTTAACTCGACCCACTGTTTCACAATTAGGCTTGGGAACTGATACATGCTAATAGTATAAATATACTAGTCATAGGTAAAGTGAAGAGTGCAAATTATTCCTGTATAATATTTTGCTTAAAAAAAAACATCAACATATTAAATATTATACTGATGCTATTTGTACAGTATACTATTATGTATAAATACCTGTAAACTTCCATATTATCAAATTGCTGATCTATTATAAATAGATTATAACTTTCGAAACTTCGAGATATAAATCTTTAACAGCTAAAAAGGTCATTTTAAAACCATCATTTCAAATCTAAACATTGTCTACGTATAAACAGGCATACGGCTCATAAATTTAATTTCAAATGATTGCATTTTTCATATCTTATATCATTCAGTGCCAATATTTATTTATTTATTTATTTTATTTAATCTCTTATTGCAAACCTCTTAAAAAAAGATTACAAAGGGCGGACTTAATACCTTTAGGCAACAAAATTTTATTACAAATTTTAATCACTGTTTATACTCATAACGTTCATAATGCACTTTATTCAGCGTTTAATCACCAAACGTTAATAATATGTGTAGAGGGTAGACCAGACTGTCATTACATCGCCCTTTATGCTCCAGCCATCATGCGGTTGCCTCAACATCCTATTTAATCAATATTCAATTAAGGCTGATTTGAAATTACGCTTCGGTGAAACTGTTTGATCACATATTAACGTATGTACACCGATTTAAATTAATAATAAAGCCTATATAGTGATATAAATATTTATTATGTTAAGACATAGATAAAACTAGCCTTAATTATTTAGTCCTAGAGTTCTTTTTATTATAATGACGGCGCGCAAACAATCTAGAGGCTCACCTAATGGAAAATTCGGCGGTAGAGCCATACTAAATATAATAGCTAATAATAGCCGAACGGGCCGACTGAATCCCGATAGGTACGACAACCTCACAGTAAATTGGCGAAAAGAGGAAGTATTAGTGCTTCGACGTTTCGTTCCGTGAGTGAGGAGCCTGGTGGCCTATCCGCATAACTCCTTCTTTTTCCAGCCTCCCTCCTCAATTTCCTTTTCCTTCCGAAAATTTCCGACTTAAAGGCGGGCACCGCATTAGCAAAATGTTAAACGATGTTAATGCCCATAGGTAGATACCACTGCCTTTTGTCGAATCACTTTACGCGAATGGACATTTAATTTTGAAATGTATGTAGCTTTAGATAAACTTCGGCACTTTTGGATATAACGGCAACAAGTACCTGTAGAGCATAAAACGAGTATATATTAATAACTGTTAATGGAAATTGTTATTTCATATTGTAAAAGACCTTAAATGAGTTACAGTTATTGTATATGCGCTCTAGCTTGTTAAGAAGTTCTTTGTTGAAGTCTAGGTAACACACGTCTGCATAGTCTATAATAGGTAATACAAGGGATTGCACGAACATGAGTTTGGTTTTCAGAGGTAAGAAATTTTTCAAACGATAGAGAATTTTTAAGGTAGCAAAGACCTCACGGCTGATTTCGGTAACTTGCTTTCCCCAGTTCAATGTACTATATAGAGCTTGAGAATGGAATGACAGAATTGTTGTATTTGACTAAAGGCAGACTTGGGAAATCGACTTCAGGCAGTAGTCTTGCACTACCTACCAACATAGCTTGACATTTATTGTGGTTGACTGATACACCATAGCGCAACGACCAAT
>DWHO01003695.1:0-11753 GCA_018247575.1 Eurytides lysithous rurik | reverse complement strand
GTCCTGGGTGGGAATCGAACCCACGACCCTCGGTTTAGCAGTCAGGAGCACTGACCACTACACCAACGGGCCAGTCAAATGGACATTTGCAATATTACAGAACGTCACGTGTCAGACCATCAGCTAAGTGTCGGCCTTGTATTGTTTATGTTCAACGTTCACAAGAAGATGCTAAGCAAATTAAAGTGTTCTAATGCGAAGATGAGTTAACTCAAACTGATTGTTTGATATTCTTGTAAATTATAGTATTTCGTCGCGCCTCGATTATTGTTACAGTATATAAGGATACCACAAGATCTTCACATAAACGTTCAATAATATTGAGCATGTTTTACATCATATCTGTACCTGTATAATATATTGATCGTCACGTATTATTCTTGCTCTAATAAAAGAGATATAACAAAGATATATGTCTTAAATATGTCACATTTGCATTAATCACAAATAATATTTGAATTATGTCCCATCAACTATCATATATAAGGTTTAACTGCCTCAGTGGCCTAGTGGTATAGGCCCGCGCTTTACAAAACGGAGGTCGTGAGTTCGATTCCCGCGGAGGGCAATGACTTTGCGTTGTTGTTTCTTAGTTGGATTAGGGCATTACAGGACATTTAAGGGATTGGAAAAGTAAGATGATCCATGCGTCGGGTGGGCTTGTAAAAAGTCGGTCCCGGCTTCTTGTCGACGCTATCTAGCGGTGGGCTTGGAGAAGTCTTCATTAAGAAGTCGGTTTAATGTCACCGCCTCTGGACCTTATCTCTCTCCGGTCATGTCGGTTATCCGTCCCATCGGCCTGTGAGAGTAAAAGGAAGAGTGAGTGCACCTGTGTCTGCGCAAACGCTCGTGCACTATAATATATCATGCGCACTTGGCTGATCTCTTGGAGATTGGCCGGCGTGGCCGGATTCGGTCGGGAGGACATCATAAGGGTTAACACAAAGATGAAAATGACTTTATTTACGTTTCTACCTTGTCCGTCTTGTCACAACCGTGTTTTGATCATGAACCTGCTCTGGGCCGTTGCAGGAGCTGAACTCGAAATGGAGCTCGCTGCAGCAGCTGACCGCCGAGCGCGCCGCCCAGCTGGGCTCCGCGCACGAGGTGCAGCGCTTCCACCGCGACGTCGACGAGACCAAGGACTGGATCGCCGAGAAGGAGGCCGCCCTCGCCACCGACGACCTCGGCAAGGACCTGCGCTCCGTCCAGACCCTGCAGCGTGAGTTGTCGCCTACACCGTAGTAGATATAACTGTAGAAATGGAATAGACATCTTGAATGTCAAATAAACATTGAACCAAAGTGATAGAATAAATTGACAGATATATTTAACCAATTTAAATGATTCTTTTTTTATTGTAAACGAATTTTTGTAAGGTTGGACCCATGGAGATTTTATCGTTATAGGATCTTGGATGAAATGAAATTAATTTATTAATAAAGGGTATTGTAATATTCATATTGAAATAATTTACTTAATACTGCATTATCTTAGGTAGGTTATTCTACCTTATCTGAAACTTCTCTGAAATAGCGGCTATATATTGTGTTAGCTTGCACCATTGTCAGTGCTGGAAATAGAAAATTAATATAAAATAACAGACATAGTAACTAAAATGAGTTGTCTTTTGCGCGATGTTGGTGTATATAAATAAAAACTGTATAGAGTGGTTAAACTAAGTCCAAATCTCTCACAGGCAAACACGAGGGTCTGGAGCGCGACCTGGCCGCCCTGGGCGACAAGATCCGGCAGCTGGACGACACCGCCAACCGGCTGATGGCCACGCATGGTGACTCCGCCGACGCCACCTACAGCAAGCAGCGCGAGATCAACGACGCCTGGCACCAGCTCCAGGCGCGCGCCAACGCACGCAAGGAGAAGCTGCTCGACTCCTACGACCTGCAGAGGTGCGCTCTTTGATTGATTTCTACAAGTGCTAAATACCAGTATAATTTCAGTCAGATACCAGACTATTGTTTAGTATGTCAGTGTTTGTCTATGCACAATTCATGTACACGTGTTAAAAATATACTAGAATATAGAACTTTATCCTAAAGAGGGCAGTTCTTTAATAAAATGGGTTTATCTATCTTATAAGTATATTAATACTCTTGAAAGTATGTAAAACGTAATAAAAATAAGGTCGATTTAGTAAATGCTAAAGATAAACAAATATAATATTTTTTAAAACAATTTATTATTACAGTGGAATCTCTATAACTCAAATGTCAAGGAAATTTAAAAAAATCCGAGTAAACTAGTTTTCGACTTACAAAGACGTTCTTTTTATAAGTACGTATATTTTTCGATTTGTAGAGTCAAATTTGTAAACATTTCAACTAAAATTTTATATTATCTTATTAACTACGACTTATAGTCCTTTTTGAAATTCGAGTTATACAGTATAAATATGTATTATCAATACTTCGTAGGGGAAATAACATTTTGTTCAAGTTACAAAGTCTAAATAATTCGAAACATCGAGTGTTTAGTTAGGGGTTCAGCTGAAGGGAATGGCATGTTTTTCGACTTGCTGAGTATTTCGACTTAACGAGGTTCGAGTTACAGAAAATCTACAGTATATTGCAAATTAGTTCTAGCTTCTTAACACTTAATTTGACACACAAAAAAAATCACCTGCATACCTTGTATATGTTGCACCGCTAACCCATATGTTAATTTTTAGATTCCTATCGGACTACCGTGACCTGATGGCGTGGATCAACTCCATGATGGCGCTCGTGAGCTCGGACGAGCTCGCCAACGACGTCACCGGCGCTGAGGCGTTGCTTGAAAGACACCAGGTTTGACCTCACTGCCTTTTACCACAATTTGTTCTGATATCAACAATAAAATTAACTCAATTTTTATTGTGTCATACCACCTCCATGAAACATTAAATCCTCCATTTAGTTTACCTTAGTCTAACTAGGATTTATGTAAATAAATTTTCTTAAAAAAAAAATAAAAAAGAACAAAAATCTAGGTATGTTTTTGACTTTTCTGCCATCAACTTGTCAGCGAGATGGATCTGTTTCATGTTTATATTGGAAGTAACGCGGCCTGTGTTTCTAGACCCAGCGGCTGGAGATAGACGCAAGATACGGCATAATGCCGCAGGTCAGATTTTGAAGCATGTGTGCTCCTAGCCTAACTTTGCTCTCGCCACTTCTGTAATCACCACCACGAGAATAATATTTCGACGTCTCACAATACACCCTAGATGTTTTCCTATTCGTTATTATCTTCTAGGCTGATACGACGTTAGATTAAATAATCACTAATTTACAATTGAGATTGCTAAATAAAAAAAATAATGTTAATGTTTGTACTAGATTTAACTAACAGGCAATAGTAGTATAATAAATAAAATTTTAATAGTCTTAACAAAATGTTGTCGTAGGAATCGGTGAATTTAATTGTCTTTCAGCTTTATCAGTGGCAAAAATAACAAATTAATCTACCCATGATGCTATCGACGATTTTTTTGAACTTAATCTTGTGTGCGTGAAAAATCTGCCACCAGTTTTATTTTTGTGTGTTTTGATTCGTTTTATACATAAATTCAAAATATGTATCTTTTGGTAAGATTTTGTATTGATTTTATTTCTTATTAAAATGTGTTAATTTGCTTTTATCAATCAAATTGTAATCTTTATGATCTCTTTGAAATAAATTGTATGTATTTTTTACATACAATTTATATTAAAATAAAAATATTATAATACACAGGGAAAACTCAACTTGTGTAGATAAAAAACGTTTATTTAAAAATTGCTATATATATAATAATTACATTATTTTGAAAACTCAAATGTTATAATTATATTAACGAAAATTAGTTGGAACTTTTCTCATTAGTGTGAAATTCGTTAAACAATCGTTCGTATGATACAGGAGCACCGCACTGAGATGGACGCGCGAGCCGGCACCTTCCAGGCGCTCGAGCTGTTCGGGCAGCAGCTGCTGCAGGGCGGGCACTACGCCAGCGTGGACATCCAGGAGAAGCTCAACGCCATGGGCGACGCGCGACAAGAGCTCGAGAAGTAAGTCAAATTGAGATTTCACCAATTATAACCAAACTGCAATGGATCGGGATTCGGTACATATCCTCCTTAAGTTGTAAGGAAAGTAAGTCAACCTCTTTCTTTCAGAGTGGTGGTTTATATTTGCTCTGTCTATGTTTGTCATATAATGAAGAGTTCATGTTAAGTAAGTAGGCAAAAGCAAGGAATATTTCGGTGAAGGATATCTGGTTCTACTTTGACACAATGTTATGCGCAGGGCGTGGGTGGCGCGGCGCATGAAGCTGGACCAGAACCTGGAGCTGCAGCTGTTCTACCGTGACTGCGAGCAGGCCGAGGGCTGGATGGCAGCGCGCGAGGCTTTCCTGGCGCCCAGCGACCAGGCCACCGCCGCCGACCAGCCCGACGCCGCCGCCGCCGACAACGTCGAGCAGCTCATCAAGAAGCACGAGGACTTCGACAAGGCCATCAACGCACACGTGAGCACCCCACCCCCTTCACGCAATATGGTTTAGTGTCGTTTATCTAGAGACCTCTAAAAGACTTGTGTTTTAACCACATTGCATTATCAATTATTTTATCGCGAATTAGTATATGTTAATATTACAGTTATGTTCCTGTTGAAAAGGCAATATTGCCAGCTTCATTACTAGGCGTGAAGATAGACTTGCTTATATATCTAGATGAGCGCAACACAGTGCAATTTAAATACTGCGTCACTGTGTGGCCAAACGCGCAAGTTTCGCTGATCTCGACCACAAACCGATTGCTATTGTGGTCGAAATCAACCAAAGATTATTTTTTTAATAAAGGTATTCTTTTTATTCATTGAATCGTGACTACCAAATTTTATTCTCTTCCGTAAGCCTGTCTTCCTTTCCTTCTTATTCTTCAATAACTTGTTTGCATTCTTTATTCAATTCTTTGTTGTATAACAGGAGGAGAAGATCGCTCAGCTGCAAACTCTCGCCGACCAGCTGATCACGTCAGACCACTACGCTGCCGACCCCATTGACAAGAAACGTAAGCAGGTGCTCGACCGCTGGCGTCACCTCAAGGAGGCACTCATCGAGAAGCGATCCAGGTAATATTCCCAACACATATTATCATAATGTTCGATTGAAATACGAACACACTTTATCACTGCATGCTACTTTGAAAACACTATGATAATATTTCTAACTTCACATATTATTTATTCCTCTTAAAGCTAGGCTACTTTTTATCATATTGACAATATTAACTTATAATGATTTTCAACTTTTTCATTATTAAACAGTTTTGTACTGCCTTTATTACACACTGCTCCACCTAAAATAAATAAAAAAAGTTGTCACTGCAACCGTATTGTTCTCTTTACACAATATTTTATGTGTACCTGTCTAATTTTTCATTCAGCATCACCCTAAGGTCAATTGGTAGATAATGCTATGGCCATTAAGTCCACTTTTGTGCAAACCTTGTGCAAAAAGATTAAAATACATAAATAAACATTGTGCGTGTTTTGTCATCTTTAGGTTGGGCGATGAGCAAACATTGCAGCAATTCTCCCGAGATGCGGATGAAATGGAAAACTGGATTGCGGAGAAGCTGCAGCTGGCTACGGAAGAGAGCTACAAGGTGAGGCAAACAGCGACCCTATGTTATATAACTTGACATTTCTTAAATTTATCAATTTTTTTTTAATTATGTTTCTACAAAATAATATAATTCTTAAATAAAATGTCCATAGAGTAGCAGCCAACATTCTATTCTAGGCCTATTTATAAGTTTATACTTTTTGTGCTAGGACTGTTTTGTAAAGATAAACTACAGATAAACCATGGCACTGCCAGTTGTTCCACTGTAAAAAAAATTTCAAAAAAAAAACAGTCAGTCATACATAACTAGGGAAGGATGGCGCCTACAGTCAGACGCCTAATTTGCGCGTTTCTTCATTAACTCTATAAAAAAATATATAATTTTAGATTAATGGAATTGTCTATACAATATAACATTGAAATATATAATTTTAGTTAATGTAAAGACCTAAACGCTTCACCTAAGCAGGCTTTTTAAAAATTGTCTCTAAATAATATTTCCAATATGCTGAACGTGCGCTTTGAAACTCCCAGGACCCGGCTAACATCCAATCAAAGCACCAGAAGCACCAAGCCTTCGAGGCGGAGCTGGCCGCCAACGCGGAGAGGATCCAATCCGTGCTGGCCATGGGCGGCAACCTCGTGCAGCGCGGCCAGTGCAGCGGCAGCGAGGACGCCGTGCAGGTGCGAAGTTTTGTCTAAGTGGTTCTAAGGACTAGTTTGCTGAGGTTGTACCACTGCATTCAAACCTAATAATGTCCTCCCACCGAATCCGGCCACGGCGGCCGACCTATAAGAGATTAGCTAAGTGCGCAGGATATAAACCAAGCATTTGCGCATACACAGGTGCACTTTTCCTTTACTCTCATAGCCCGATGGGACAGATAACCGACACGACCGAAGAGTGATCAGGCGCAAATGCGGTGACATCAAACCAATCTCTCAATAACGACTTCTCCAAGCCACCGCTAGATGGCGTCAATAAGAAATCTGCAACAATTATTACATATTTACTGTTTCAGTGAATGTCTTAGATTAGGTAGACATTGCCAGTTGTTAAACCTGGCTTTTTAATTAGATCAACAGACAAAATTGCAATTGGTCAAGGACAGGACATTGTAGCACTGCATTACATTATCTAAGCTTTTTACATTATCGTCCGTTATTTATAAAGAGAGAGGGAGGAATCAAGTTTTGTAACCCCTCTTGAAATATAACTTACACCCCACCATTGGGCCATATCATCAGAACAAATAGATGGCTAAATTTGATTATTCTTTTTAGTTTCAAACATCAGACAACATTAGAATGATTACGGAATTTAAAGCCTACATATAACTTTTATTATTTACATTTGTGTAAACAGGCTAGATTGGCGTCGATCGCCGACCAGTGGGAATTCCTCACACAGAAGACCACGGAGAAGTCGCTGAAGCTGAAGGAAGCCAACAAGCAGCGCACCTACATCGCGGCCGTCAAAGATCTCGACTTTTGGCTCGGAGAGGTGGATAATTTTTCTCTATTATTTTTAAATAACGAATAAATTTAGGGGCCTTTGCTTAAGACTGTTCATTAAAATATAAAATTGTCTACATCCTTTTCTTTTGTTTACAATATTACTTATTGCATATGCGATTATCAATACGAATTAAACATGTGTTACCCCTATCCGATCTGCGTCATAAAACGTTGTAATCAGAATTCAGTCACAATGATAAATAACTCGAACAATACTTAGGACCCTGGACATGCATAATTATTTAACTTTTAATTGTCAAAGGTTGAGAGCTTGCTGACATCGGAGGACTCTGGCAAAGATCTTGCATCGGTTCAGAATCTAATGAAGAAGCACCAGCTCGTCGAAGCCGACATCCAAGCCCACGAGGACAGAATCAATGGTGAGCTTAGAGCAAAATTTGTATATAAAATTGACATTATAAAAAACCATTTGTGTATTTACCCTTGTGTGTATCAACAGGCGAGAATGGTGGTTCACTTATTTACTATTCACTTCAATAGTGATCTTTGGTCACTGTAGATGTCGATTAGTTTATCATTTGATGTTTGGTAAAAAACAACAATCTTGAGATGCAATTATTTAAGTTTAAAATAGAGTAACATGTAATAAGTTTCCAATAAAAATAACTCGCAACACAAAGATATAGATTTGTAATCCAAGTAAAATTTAACAATTAATGCAACGCCTTGAAACTGATATGCACTGTGTTTAGTTAAACACAGTGACATAATCGTCCTCTAAAAATTAGTTATCGCACGTATTTACGACCGAAATCGTTTCTTACACCATTTGTGTTAACAATGCAGTTAGATAATTCCTAATGATAGAATTATTTTGTTGCGACATTTTAATATCGATTAAATGTTTGTAAATCGCTAGGTTTTACTTAGTTCCTTTTACACAGTTGCAGTTAATATAAATTGGTAAACAATTTTTGTGTAAAATGATTTTAAGTAAAGCATTGAATAAATTATTTATTATATAGAAAAGTAACTAAAACTACTGATTATTAACCTTCGTTTTGACAGACAAACGGAAGGATTTTCAAAACGTCTGGATTTTAATCTAAGTAATATATACAGGCAATATCTTTTTGTTATTTTTAAAGGTCAGTTGTAGAGGTGGGTTCTTTATAAATTCCATTGTTGTTGGACTTTAAACTTCGAAGATACCACAGCGAACTATGATGTCTATATAAAAATTTACGTTACTCAATATCAAAGGACTTGGCGGCCTTTCGAGTCTTGGTGAAAGTCACTCTAGTCGTGAATGGTCGTGAAATGGTCGTGAAAGGGTCGTTGTGTGGTCGACAGACATGAACGCGCAGGCGGACGCGCTGGTGTCGAGCGGGCAGTTCGACAGCGCGGGCATCGGGTCGCGGCGCACGGCCATCAACGAGCGCTTCGAGCGCGTGCGCAACCTGGCCGCGCACCGACGCGCTCGCCTGCACGAGGCCAACACGCTGCACCAGTTCTTCCGCGACATCGCCGACGAGGAGTCCTGGATCAAGTCAGTGCCGATCCCATACTGCCCCCTTACTGCCCCTTAACTTTTTTTTATGGAGTAGCCTGACAAACGAGCAAGCGGCTCACCTGATGGTAGGCAATCACCGCCGCCCATGGACATTTGCAACGCCCAAGAACTTGCAAATGCGTTGTCAACCTTTGAGTGGAGGAATTTTAAGGAGGGGTATGGGCCACCCGACGAAACGCGGTAGCAAAAATACTTCCCCTTTACGCCGATTTCCTGTGAGGTCATGGTACTTATTCGGTTCGAGCCGGCCCATTCAGCAGCGGGAACAGCTGCATGGCTCTACCACCGTAACCTGACCCATACCGTCGCGATCGATTGAAAAGTTTGTGTTAACTTTTTTCTAATTTTCAAACTACTCTACGTCGTCATTTCCTAGTACGAAATTTTGGCATAACCGTATAAGTATTATGGACCACCAAAACCTCATACTGTTTCAATCAATTGGAAAGCTTGTGTTATGCTCGTCGTATTATAGACCGTCAATAATAATATAAAATCTATCTAAATTACGCTCTAGATGCTTTTCATAAAAATCGTTAATTTTTTTGGGATTAAAAACGCGTCCAAGAACATGACATAATTATCAAAAACATGTGTGATATTTAATAAAAACTTTCCCTTTTATATTGTTTTTGAAAACTAATTTAAATTAAAATTATGTATGTTGTACTTCATTTTATTTAATTCTAAGTCATTTGGTTTTGTTAACTATTTATAGTAGTTGAAATATCGAAATCTCCGATAAGTGTACTAAGCAGGTATATATTTGTCAACGGTGAGAAACTACCTTAGTGCAGAAATTATTTGCGTCTAAAGTAACGACAAGCGACTAATGCGAAAATCTTAATACAATTTTCTTTGGTTGTGTACAGGGAAAAGAAATTGCTCGTGGCGTCCGACGATTACGGTCGCGACTTGACCGGTGTTCAGAACCTTCTGAAGAAGCATAAGCGTCTAGAAGCGGAACTGGCCAGCCACGAGCCGGCGATCCAGGCCGTCCAAGAGGCCGGAGAGAAACTGATGGACGTCTCCAACCTGGGCGTGCCGGAGATCGAGCAGAGGCTGAAGGCGTTGGCCCTCGCGTGGTCGGAGCTGCAAGCTCTTGCCGGGGAACGAGGTGCCAAGCTGCAGCAATCGCTCGCCTACCAGCAGTTCCTGGCCAAGGTCGACGAAGAAGAGGCGTGGATCAGGTATTTCATTGTCATAACTGGTTGATTTTATTTCATGACCCTATGTTCCTGATGGTATTTTTATCAATTACGTGCAATATGGTGTAAAGAGATAAGGCTAATAAAATAGGCCCACTCAACACCTAGACCTGTCAGTGGTAGGATTCCTTTGAATACCACCCCTGGGTGATATAATGCACTGGGTATTGGTTATTTCGTCAGCAAGCAATACTCTGTTCCGGTTTGATTGGAAATGCTGCCAGCGTAATTACTGTGCATCGAGGTATACCATGATAAATCTTTGGGTGACGCAGGACCAAGCAAGTTCTCTAAGGAACTCGTCGCTTTTTCTTTTAAAAAAAGTAGGTGTCTATACTGCCTGATATTTCGCAGCGAGAAGCAGCAATTGGTGGTTGTCAGTGAGTGCGGCGACAGCATGGCGGCGGTGCAGGGCCTGCTGAAGAAGCACGAAGCCCTGGAGGCCGAGCTCGCGGCCCGCGGGGAGCGCGTGCGCGAGCTCACCGTCGAAGGGGAACGCCTCCTGGCCGAAGGCAACCTCCACGCCGACGCTTTGTCTCACCGCCTTCACGCCCTCCAGGTAACGTTAAACAGGGGTTTCTTTCTTAAATGTTTACCGATAGATATATACAGGTAAATAACTGAAAAATAAAATCTATACTTAAGTTACAGCTCACACCACATGGTTATTTTACGAAAGATATCGCGGAGTTAACCCGCCGGATTAGCTTTCTTCTGCTTTTTATAAAGTTAATTTAGTTTTTTTTGGCAGATATCGTTGTTATTTGAATTAACATTTAAATATTAATATAGCTTGTTTCATATCTAAATCAAACAAACAGACATGTCAGAATCATTACAAAATTATTTAATTATTGATGAAAGCAATAATTCTTTGTCCTAACTATTCTAAATGATGTAGAATTTTGTAAGTCTATCTTTTATCCAATTTGAATTCACTTCGTTTTGTACATTTTTATTTTCAATTTGCTAAAAGCGTTCACTTTAGAATTCCTCTACCTAGCAAAATGAAAGTGATAAAAATGCATCCGTCACTACACTTTCTATATAACACTTACTTATGTTTGCGTTATCTTATTTGCGTGTTTAGGCCAAACTGGATAAACTGACCGCGTTAGCGGCCCGACGCAAGGCCGCCCTGGTGGACAACTCCGCCTACCTCCAACTGCTGTGGAAGGCGGACGTGGTGGAGTCCTGGATCGCCGACAAGGAGACGCACGTGCGATCAGACGAGTTCGGACGCGATTTGTCCACCGTGCAGACGCTCCTTACCAAGCAGGACACCTTCGACGCTGGTCAGTTAACCACCCACTACTTGTTTAACTTACCATATACTTATATACATCTAATATGCTGATAATAAGAAATAATTTGCTTACATATGTAAAATCTAAACAAATTTTGTAAATGGTGGTACTGCATTGATATTCAACCTAACAGGTACTATTAATGCATAAGCACCATTTTGTTCTGGTTTGAAGAGCATGGTTGACAATGCATTTACTGTGGTTAGAGATGGATAATCTTAGGTTTGTGTGGCGCTGCATTTTTATTAGGTCGCCTCGTCACTCTATTTAAAACAAAAAGATCTAAAGTCGTAATAAAAAACCTCTTCAGCAACATTAAAAATGAACTAGCAGGCGTCTCCGTTACTATCATGCATACAGCTTGCTCGTTACTTTATAAAATAAAAATGAGCAACATTAAAGATGAACTAAATAATGATTGATCGTTGGTAACGTCGTTACGGTGGTAGAGCCATGCAGCTGTTCCCGCTGCTGAATGGGCCGGCCCGAACCGGATATGTCCCACGACCTCACAGGAAATCGGCGTAAAGTGGAAGTGTTTTTGCTTCTGCGTTTCGTCCGGTGAGTGAGGTGGCCGG
>DWHO01003694.1:0-11755 GCA_018247575.1 Eurytides lysithous rurik | reverse complement strand
CACTTCCACTTCACGCCAATTTTCTGTGAGGTCGTGGTAT
Source organism: Eurytides lysithous rurik (assembly GCA_018247575.1). Classification (NCBI taxonomy): domain Eukaryota; kingdom Metazoa; phylum Arthropoda; class Insecta; order Lepidoptera; family Papilionidae; genus Eurytides; species Eurytides lysithous. The sequence goes on along the minus strand of DWHO01003694.1, from coordinate 11,715 downwards.
TTATCCGGTTCGAGCCGGCCTATACAACAGCTGGAGCAGCTGCTTGACCTTACCACCGTAAAATGAAGAACCAATTATTAATTTATTTGTGTAATGTGGCCACTAATGACACTGATGTTTTGGTTCATAAATTCCAAATCTCTTTCTAATATTGGAGAGAAAGTGAGAATTGAGCTATTTTCATGTCAGTAGGAACTCCTTATAATAAACTATGTCTTTAGCAAACTTGCCTACTCGATCCAGTTAGACTCAAACAAATGTTATACTTTTCATAAGAGAAAGACAAATTAGGTGTCCCTTTTCAACGTAATTGAATTTGCTTTAAACTAAATGAACTGTATGCAACTGTCTTAATCGATTTTTACTTATAATATCAAGTTATTCGTTTTCTCATTCAGGTCAAATAAATACGCGAGGCGAAAATGCACCTTAAATAAAAGCTAGCATTGAAAGCTCAATGGCCTTCACTGTCAACAAATAAGGAAAGGTTAAAATAAGTCCAATATTATCGTGTTTGTCGATTACGTTTGTTTTTAAATAATTTTAAAGGTTTCCGGGTGATATTAAAAAGTATATGAGTATATACTCTAAGGCCTTAAGAACATGTGGATTAAACGTAATTGGTATGTACAAAGGTTAACTTGGGACCCAATAGCAATATTCTCGACAAATACAATTATTTTAACTTAAAACATATATTTATGTTACGTTCTTTTATGTGATAAAAAAATATCAGATCACAATTATTTTTAAAAGTTTTATCGACTCAACAAAGTAATAACTCTGTATTTATTATGGTTAATTCAAATACATTTTTACTTATAAATGACACGGCATTTCATCACATATCAGAGAGTAACAAATTATTAAAATAATAGAAATCACTATGGTGCCTTTTATATCTAATGTGTCCAGCACATCAACTCTTATATACCAACCTTCAATAACTTCTTGGAAAAAAAAATGTAAATATCAAACGAAGCTTATGATACAATGAAATTAGCTAAACAATTAATACTCACATCATATACTAATGTTCAACAAGTCGATACTTAGAAGCGAGGTACAGTAAAGGAGGTAGTCCCGGTCCCTGTGGTACGCCAATACAATAATGCGGATAACATTAAATCTGTTATCACACCAGACTATTTAGTCAGTAAGCGACTTGCGGTTCACATATCACTAAACACAAAAGTGGGACACACTGTTTGACAACTTTAGGGATTGAATGAGATAGTAAAATGCGGTAGGATGGTTGGTTACTGGTATCAATTAGTTATGCGCAACAAATAAGTCGCTAACAGGTGCTTGTGGTGTATTTTTCAGTACAAAATACGTAGGAAATGAAGATTATAAGTAATCAGTCAAACTTGTTATCTTGCGGAATTTCGTCACCGGAACTGACGAACTATATCCGAAAGCAACCTTGACACCAATGACTAAAACAGTGTGCGAATAGAGACGACAATAGAGTACCATTACGACAAATTTTATGGCTTATTAAATATCCAATCTAAAGTAATTGCGACTATTGAATTAGCTGAATATAAATTGTGATGTATAGAGAACCTTGATAAGTTTAAAGTCGATATGTGAATTACTAATAAGAAAAACGAGTAATGGTTTGTAAAATCAAAACAAATAGTACAGCAAAACCAGTGACAGAACAGTAGATGAAATCAAATAATTATCTAGCCTAACATCAAGTAATTACCAGCGCCTTAATAATTAAAACTTTTGATAGCATTATAGGCTTAGTTTTATTTCGATTAACGGTGCCACGTGTTTTATAAAATTATGATAAATAATAATGGTGAAAAGAACAAATATATTCAAGTTTATATATTAACAATTATATAACTTTACATAAGTGTTAAAATGATATGTATAATAAAGTAAATAAAATCGCTATAAACAGACATTTTAATAAATATTTAATATACATAATAAGCATATACTCAAAAGTTAGCTTAGCTCGTCGAACGTCAAGGGTCAATTCTCAATTCCCACCCAATTTGGAATAAGTGATATGGAAATATTTTAACTTACTAATCCTAAAATCTCTAATTTTTCAAGTTCAGTTTCATCAAAAAAGCAATCGTTTCCCTTTGTTTTTCTAAACAAACTAAATTTGACTAAAATTGTAGCACTTTTATTGATAACTAACCTAACTAAACATTTCATTGTCGCATTAGGGTAACCCATTATAATCTCGACGATGCAATAAGGCAAAGGTCAGGAGTTTCCTCATTATTGAACGCGTTGCTAAACCGAGAAAGAAATTTCGTCACTATTGAACGTCAGATAACTGTGAACTGAAATAGAATTCGGGGCTTATTTATTGACGTTTTTTTATCACGTTATCACACAACATCAAATGAAAATGTAAGGTTTAAACAGCATATTTTACTACCAAAATTCTTTTCGAAGAGAACAATAGTGTATCGATTTATCGCCTTTTAACCTAATAAGTTTATAGTGAGGAATGTTAGTTAAACTTACTTGAGCTTAAATGAAATCATTTACAATATTAGTCAAAATAAAGTATACATAAAATTGTACGATAGATATGTAATATTACATAAATATTAACAAACCCAGCCAGCTTATATACGATATATTGATGTCAGAAATTGAAGCTTAATGCCTTATCACTTTCCAAAAGCTAATGCTTAATGTTTTATAAAGTTTAGCGTGATTTTAAAAATCGCTACTCAAATTCTCGTATGTAAGTTTATTTCTACATATCAGAGTTAGGCATCTGAATTTGGAATATAAGACTAATAGAGTAATTCACCTCAATATTCTGTGAAGGAAAAATTTTCTCTTCATAAACACAACATAGAAAAAGAAAACTTAAAAAAATATCTCGGCGTAGTTTTAAATTATTCAGTAATTTAAGAAATCAATGTTCTTTAAAATACTCATATTATTAAAAATGATTTCACCGTATTTAATCTGCACAATTACTGTATTTGGATGCCATTGAGGCTTTGAAATTTTTGATTTCTATGTCAGTTCACTTCCTTGTCAAAGAACCCAAATTCATCTATTTACATTAATGACATAACAATGTGGCGTGTACTTACGCAAAGTGGGCTTTTTATCGTTCTCTGCGGCCTCCCCGTTGCGACATATCACCGTCAGGCATATGATCAGTATCGTTTTGAAACAGCGATCGGCCATTTTCATTGTTTTATTTTTGGAATTCAATTCGAATTACGAGACGATAACAATTTTTTTTTTTAAATTTAACCGGCACACTAAAGTCAGACACTGGTTGATTGTAAAAATTATATCTTTTTCAGTTTCGTTTCTCGAACTCTTTTTCTTGTCGATGGGGATTTTTTTTTTTGTTAAATAATTTTCCCGCGTCCGATGTTGTGCGGATTCCAATGTGAAATAGGCGTTCTGCCGTTGCGGTCGTCTCGGCGGTCGGGCGCGCACCGTAGCTCGTTTGAAGTGAAAGCGAGAGGCGATGTGTTATATTCGGGCGTCGATTTTCGACATCCCTCGTTGTTACCCCACTACGGCGGCGATCGCGGAGGGCGCGGGTCAACGGCGAGTGGCCATTTTGTCCTTAACGCTCCACGCTTCTGACTAATATTGCTTATGTCATCAGGAATGCCATGAAGACCGAACAATGAGAGCATAAACGGACACACCTCGAGTACGATGCACCGGCTTTTCCGCCTATTACACCCAAACAGCCCGTGCATGTTGTTTCGTTTTGCCTGTAGACTTAAATGTGTAATTATTGGAAATACAAATTAATATGACACAAGTTTCTTTTTTGTCCTTTCCAGAAAATAATTATTAAATAATTTATCTATTATAAAACAGACGAACGGCTCTTGGAAAACAATCGGAAAAAACTCTTGACTACGTCGCAGCGTCAGAATGATCATAGATATGAAATTAAATCTAATTTACCGAATATTTAAAATGTATTAAAACTTAAAACAAAAACCTTCATAGCCACCTTACGATGTATGCAATAATAAATAATAAAAAAGCCCGCCGAAGACAAAAAATCGTCATGCTTGCAATAAATTAGTGCTATAATAAAGAAAAAACAATCAGTAAAATTAAGCTAAAAGCCATCTACGACTTTTGTTACATTGTTGAATATTTGAAATCGATTTTAATGCAGTCGTGTTATTTTACAGGCTATTGCGTGTTCCTTTAAAAGTGCTACATCTTGTGTTATACTTTTAGAGGTAAATTTTTCCTATACTGTGTCTTAAATTTGGATTATATTAATTTTTCCAAATCAGCTGGGCAATGGCAATAAAGATTTGCTTCGTATATCGCTGGGATCTGACTCAAGGATCAATCAGAGCTATGAAGTTTTTGGTTAGTTTAAAAATCTTAGTGAGTGTTTTATACCGACACGTTCGAAGAGAAATATTGCTTAGATATTTGAAGTCCGTCAATCCACACCGGGGCCGCATGACGATCTTTGTTCTTACATCCTATGTATCGAGGAGGTCTGTACTCAGAAGAGAGACCTACATAGGTTTTTACTTTACGTCTACTGTTCGCCATTAGGCACCGGATGAACTAGTCTCAAAAAATATACAGCTGCATCAATATAAGAGAGTGAAGTTTGCTTTCGGAAGGTCGCCAGCTTGGCTCTACGAAAACTAGACGAACAAGTATTGCGTCTGATGGCGAGCATAGCCACAAGAACCTGCATGGCCGGCGTTGCACCCACCAGGATTTACGTCAGGAAAATTGCCCTTCAAGCCGGAACACATTAATAGAAGGAATAAGTAGAATAAGTAGCCAGGAACTTTGCCCTTCAAGCCGGAACACATTAATTCTTGGCCGTAGAATATGTGGCGTGGTGGAAGGAGTACCACTTAGTAAATTATACATTTGCAAATGTACCATTGAAGATATTATTACGATACTTGAAGAAGATTTTACGGTGGTGGAGCCACACAGCTGCTCCCCCTGCTGAATATACCGGATAAGTACTGCGATCACACAGAAATTCGGCTTAAAGTGGAGGTGCTTTTGCTTCCGCGTTTCGCCCTACATAAGGTGGCTGGTGACCTTTACAAGCACTTTTGAGTCGTCATTTTTAGATTTTGATCGTGAGGAAGCTACTACCAGCTCGCAATGTAATTTTCGGTTGAGAAGAGCCGGCGAGAAACTCAACAGTTGGTATTTTAAAACACTGTTACAATGTGTTAAGCCTTAACACAATGTAACAGTTAGCCCACATACGTGTCAATCAATTAAGGTCCACGCATTTGATCTACCAGAAACTCCCGAACAGTGTAATAAGCTTTGACCAAGAAAACGTTTATAATTTTGGTTTTAAAACGGCCAAGTGGTGGTAAATCTAAGATATTTTGTGGAGTTTTATTAAATATGCGCATACGAAGGCCCACGAAGGATTTTTTCATCTTTTGAAGACGAAATCGAGGTATTACAAGCTTATTTTTATTTCTAGTATTCACCGTGTGTTTGTCATTGATTTTTAAAAAATTAACAATTTTTTTTTTGATTTTTATACTTTTTGTCGAATAATTAAATTAAATTATTTTAACAAATGCGCTCCTAGTAGTAAGATAGTTAAAAATAAATTAACGATACTCACAATTCGTTTTTCTGGTTCTGTGGAATTCTATTGATCTTATACTATTTTCGTTTTTTTTGGATATATCGTTGAGTCGGTTTGGCATATCATAAAGGATCTTATTATGACCCATTTTATGAAAGAAAACAACTTTTGATTTTTTTGCAGATATCTTCCAATCAATAATGTGCTTAGTTCGAAAACTGAAGTATTATTACTAAGCTTACTACTAAACTGAAGTATTATTTAAAACGGAAATTAAACAGCACTTAATGCGTGTGTGTCTCAGGGACTTAATTAACCATAGTTGTAGATCAGCCGCCGTGGCCGGAATCGGTCCAGTGAAGATTATTAGACTAAAAGAGCATCATTTTGACAAAGTGAAACATAACCAAATATTTTGCAGGCGTCTTATAATTCGCAAACAGATATCCATCTCCTTTATCGGAGAAAGAAAACAAGAACATGAAAACTCGTTTTTTACATAATCACTCAATTCTTTTTAGATGACGTTATGCTTCTTTTGATAAGCTGACATCTTTGTGTCGGAAAAATTATTATAGAAGCTGTTGTACACTTTAATTACAATAGAATAAGTCATCAACTAATTTATTTACTTGTTTATTGATTGTCAACAACTTTATGCGCTACCCTTATGTATTCCGGCAAGCTACACTAAGCTGATTAAAACTACGGTACCTACACTTCAATTTTTGAATCAAATACGCGGATTCGTGGACGCGCATCGATACAGGTTTTATTAATATTTGTTCAGCCGTTTTTAGGTAAGAAATATATGAACACATATACATATCGGCACTATATACATTAGTGGGACAACTTGTCTCGAATCGGCTAGTTAATTATAACGTATATTTATATAGAGAAAGGAATTCTTTTCTTATACAAATATTCCGATTATTACGTAAGTCTTATCGTGAAATAAATTATTGATATGATTAATATTGCGTGTAAATATAATCAATCATTTTTAATGTATATAGATTCGAGAGTTAAAAAGTACTTTAATGGCAGTTTTTTTTTAAAAGGCACTGATATTGGAGTTTATCTTCCCAGCGGTCAATACTTCTTCGCACGTCACAACCTAATGTGAAACTACATAAATAAAGACAAACAAAGTTTGATTTTCATTGACTTTTCTTTAAGATATAAACCAATTAGAACGAGTTGTAATCATCAGTGTACAGCTTACTTTGCGATAAAGTGTCACTATCAATTGTTCATACCTAAGTGAGTTTGTTATAAACAAAATGTTTGTCGCTATTCACCCTCGACTTAGGCTCCTTGTCAGTTATTTACCCGCCACCGGGACAGAATCACGGCTTCTTGACACTGGCCACAGATAAAATAGAAATTATCTAATGGAACGCACATGACTCAATACGATTTTACAACTGTCTTAAATTCAATTTTTGCTTACAATTCATATAATATATATATCTAAATATTGTGTGTTTATCTGAAGAGAATGGGTTTCGGTTTCTCTAGAAGACAATGGCTGATAATTGTGGTTATATCCATAGCGGACTTCTGTAATGCCCTATGTGTCGCACTGCAGGCGCCTTTCTATCCCCAAGAGGTAAGTTACTAAAGTTTAAATAAGTTACAACACAAAAATGCCACGAAACTTGAAACCGCAAACATCGGATAATATAATATAATATAAGGGCCTCGAAAGGAAAAATAAATATTGTGTTACAATATCAGCCATCGAAATCTCAAAATATGAAGCAACGATGTTTGATGATGTAGTGATAATACGACCAAGTCGTACGCCTGATGGTAATCGACATGCCGGCCCTTAACCACTTAACAGGCGGATTTTTGCCAAATAATTTAGAAAAATTGTCACCGTTTTTTTTATTATTATTTCACTATATTTATGAATACAATTAATTAATTATAATAAGTTTACTCGATAGACAGTTTAAGTATGACATATCATATCCTATCCTGACCGTATTCGGCCACAGCGACTTAGATCTGATTAGTGAGAGCGGCGTTGTGTGCTCTCTAAGACTGACATAACTGATATGCACCGCATTTGCAACCACATTCGCTGCATGTCAGCACTCCTCTGACATATAGTTGTAATGAATGGCCGCAGGTGGCCGGGACTCGAGCTCACCTCGTTAAAAATCGAGCTGAACTTTTCGTTTCTTCTCAAACTCAAGCACCTTTTTTTTCACGGTATGTCTCCGAATGGCCGATCTGCTGCCACTCACTCCCACTGTCTGAGCTTCCTTTTGCCATTTTGCAATTCGGAATAGAAGATGCGTTTTGCTAGACGAGATATCCGAGAGACGTGACCAGCCTACCGCTGTTGTCCCACATTAGATAGGCCTCTATTTCGGCAACATTAGCATGTATATATTATATACAAAGATTATATATGAACATAAGTCTGATATAGTTAGTGTAATAATTAATTACTGAGGACAGTCAGTGTACGGGAAAATGTCATGCCCGAATGCAGTTCGGGCAAACTATTAAGTGGTTAATAACACAGAATCTGCCTGGACCTGCTGGGCGCTCCTAACCACTGGGTTACCACGGAATCTTAGATCACTGGATCTAAAATTCCGTATTTGTATAATTTGTTTAGTGATTATGCAGTCAATCCCTTCAAATCCGAACACAGTAGTGATGTTGATGTTTTCGCCAGTTAAACAATTGACAATGCAGTACCACCCACGGTTGCGGTTTAGATGAAAAGAGACCCTAGGCTATTTCACTTATGAGACCCTTCCAACTATAATTTTTAACTTTGTGAAATATGTAAGAGATAATAAAATATATTTAATAAAACATGCCGTTATTTACGTATATATATTTAAAACATTGAAGATTAATCCACATTCTTATCATATTCAATTCATGTATTGGTATACATTACATTACATACATATTTTATGTTTGACATGGTAATGATGATTTCTGGTTATGGTTAACCAGAAATCATCATTACCATGTCATTAGAAATCTAACGTTCTACATTTATTAAATCACTGTGAGATTGTTGCAATCGAACGAGTTAATTTCACACGACAAGAAATAGAAATGATAAAATCGTAATCTTTTAGCCCCTAAACTATGTAACTTGAAAGTGGGATAAACTACGGATGAGAATGATGAGTATATAAAGGGAATTTTTAAATCACTATTGCTTTTGCAAGGTAAATTCGACCTTAGTATTGCAGTAAAGCCAAGTGATACTTAAAAGAATTTAAGAAACAAAAACATATGTTTAAATACAATACACAAATATTAGTACATTATTATAACAATAGACTAAAAAAAATCACCCTAGACGTCTATAAAAAGCATCTGTGTCATACAAAAATAGATCTTCAAATTGTATTACTAGCTATAGGAACAATGTACTATACATTGTCTGTAAACAGATACGATTAATTGTTCGTAAACAATGAAATAATGTTTGATCATATAACGACGAATTTGCTTATTGAAGTAATATATTAATAAGCTTGCAATCGAATGCAATGTAGGAACGTAATGTGGATTAACTGTTGTTATAGACACATAATATAATCGAATCGATAAAATCACTCAGACGTCGTAATATATTAGAATTATTGTTACATATAAACTACGCTAATTGATTCATCTAGACGTTTTACGAAATTGTTAAACGTACAATAATTATTTCGAATAGACAAATATTTTGGTATTAAAAGTAAGTAACCCTTTCGGTATCTTATTACGGTTTGACATGAAATAAAATTATCTGATATACCTTCTTACCAAATGCATAAATATGGATTTAAAACGAATATTACCAGGGATCTTACCTTCCTTACTCGGTGGTTGAGCCGTCGAGTTATTTCCTGATAACCAACATTTTGTATCCAATTTTATAATTTCTGCCACCTGTAACGTTATGTTGAGAAACACCGTTACCAGAAAACTAACCAGGCATCTGGAAATCAATTTAAGAAGCATTAAGAAAAATAATGAATTAACCACGTACAGAAAAGAGGGTAGGAAGAGTCAGTCTACCGTTTAAACGATAGAGGCTAAAAACGTATTACATCATTTACTTCTCTTTCATATGAATAATTTAATGAGCAATTTAGTGTAGTTGCTGAGGCTTCGGCGTATCAGGTCGTGGGTTCGATTCCCACCATGGACAAATATTTGTATGAACTACAAATAATTATTCTGGATCTGGGCATTTGTCCATATGAAATTTTGAAATTTATGTATGTAAGACATCCCTTTAACAGAAGATATTAATTTCTTACAATAGGTGCCCCTATTGTAAGAAATTAATATCTTCTGTTCTAGAGTTTAAAAACAAGTAAAAAAAAAATACTTGAAAAACATGCCACAAATTTATGTAGCACACATAACAATAATTTTAATTTTAATCAATATTCTTCCGTCTGTCTTTCCGATTAAAACTGATAGCAGAAAGGTGAGAGCTTAAATTTACCGAAATGTAACGATGATGACAATTATAATTATATGAAACTGGTCTAATGAGGGAGAAAAAACAAATTAACTATTAAATTAACATAATTAATTAAATTATGTTCAGGGAAATTAATGTGACCAATTTATTTTTGAAATTAAAAAGTTTTGTAAAAATTGTATTTTTAGTTTGCTTATTACGTTGCCCTGAGTAATATGTTTTTATTATAGTGTAAACTAAGTAATGTAAATCGAATTATATACGCAGTGTGGTCGTATCAATCAGTAAACTACGCAATGAGAGTTAAATTAAAGATAAAAAAAACAATCCATGTCAAGTTCATTCACCTAGAGCGACCTCGCGACGTGTATAAATTCATATCTACATCTTCGTATTTATATTACAAGTAATATATATTATATATTACAAACGCGTCTAGCAGTTAATACTGTTACTTGATAACTATTCATTACTTCTCGCATTCCTACTTTTTATTTATGTTTTACATATAAACCCTTGCCATTTTTTTAAATACTAGCATTTTGCCATCGTCTTCTCCCTACCTAAAGCCATTTAAAATATATAATTTTTTTAAATTGAATTGTTATTAAACAAAAGTTAAGTAAGTATAAGTTAAATGTTATTATATACTTTTATATAATAATCGGAATCTGATGACGAATAGAATGCTTTTTGGATCAAATAAACATTTGCATTCTCGATAAGGCGACAGAAAAATCTTCTTCTTTGGTAAATCTTTTACTGTTCTGACTACATTACTCTGGAATTCTTTACCTGAAGACATCCGTAGGGCTCCTAACAAGGCCACATTTATGCACTTGCTTTGAAATTACTACTTAAATTGATCTTGGTGGACTTGAATGGCTTATCGGTTCTAATAATTATTTATGAATATCTGTATATCCATATTTGTATATGGAAATATGTATTTATTCACTTTAATAGTTGTTTTATTATATTAAATATAAATTGTATATATTACTTATAGTATATTAGTTATGTTTGTTATTATATATATAGTATATATGTTATAGCTATAGTTATTATTAAGTATGGTTCTATGTACTTATGTGTTAATTATTTATGACGTTACACCATATCGTAATTTCACACTTAAGAACATTAAGAGAGAAATTCAAGACTATTAACATAATAACTGACGCTTCTCAATACGTGTATGAAAATGGTATGTACGTCCACAAAAATATTTATGATTTTCCCAGGAAGTGTGACGTGCATAGCATAAATACTAGAAACACAGACAAGTTTGTTTTACGTAAGACTCGCTTACGAGTCAGTAATTCTTTTTATGGGCAATGTATACGTTTTTACAATAGGATTCAAGAAAACGCCCAAAAAGCTATTGCCAAATTAAAAAAAAAATTGTAAAGGACGTTTGTGTGCTAAAGGTATTTATTATACAGTAAATGATTTCATTGAAGACCACACACCTTGGGAATGATATTATCGCCTCCTATACAGTAGCGTACCTAGAACTTTTGCCGCCCGGGGCGATCTCCAGTTTGCCGCCCTTTCTATTATAAGTCAAGACAGGAAAATAAATATGAAAGGAATAAGTTGCTTTTTACAACTATAAGTAAATATAAAAAATGCCGCCCCAAGGTAAGTGCCGCCCGGTGCGGACCGC